>OZ037771.1:11043979-11141479 GCA_964035545.1 Bugula neritina
TTCACTTGAGTGAAATTTTTGATACATATCAATTTTTATCCAACAAGTATAATCAGTTTTTGAAAAAAGTAAATAGTTTTTGATGTTCTGCCCAACAGTAAAAAATAAGCTTCTGTTATTATAATAAATCAAGTTGTTATATGTTCACTTATGATTTCAATATTCTAAATTATTGCTTATTTTAATATCTTCAAAATTAAAAAATATTTTTTGTATAATTAGGCCAAGTAGTGTGCAAGTGATCGAATTCAACTTTTTAATAGTGTGGTGTTTATTTTAGTTTAATCATTAATCAATGCAAAAATTGTTTTCAGTAAATATTTTCAGTGCTAACTCTTACAAACAGCCATATGTGAGTTTGAAAATTTTTAATTTTACTGCGCATGAAATAAATTCTTGATAGCACCCAATTTCTTTCACATATATTTACTTTATATAGCAATAGTTTTGTAAATTTTTAGACTGTATATCTGTACATCACTGATCCAGAACTCCCTGAAGGACAGACAAGGAGTCTAAAGGAAGAATTTAAGAAATTCTTCAATGGAGGCAGATCGTAGAAATATTTTCTTATTTTCTCAAACTATCAAAATATCTTTACTAACACGTTTTGTCAACTCAATGGGATGTGCACTTCAACTATGTGAATAGCACATTAGCAGCAAAATTATGCTATTTATTTCAATTAGAAAACAATATTCTGAAGTATAGCAAGCATTATTTCATTATTCAGCAAAAATGACTAGCAAAAACCTAATTATTTTTAGTGCAACAAAGAAAGAAGATGAATGGTGACTATTTTACTCATATGAATCTGCAGATGCATATATCTACAGCAAATAATCAGTTTTTTATTATCATCATATGCTGTTGTATAACTTTTTTTATAAAAAGTTGTATTCTGTTTTAAGTAAAAGATGTTTTTACTGAACAGAAATATTTTTCTTCAATTTTAATATTATAGTACCACCAAATATGTTATTCAGAAGAGATATACAATTTTATACTAGAGCTGTTTAGCTCAGTAGACTACTTTCATTTATAAATGAGTAAATGATGATGCGAGGTATTTTATTTTTAGCAAAGTTAAATTTTTGCAAGTTCTAACTTAAACATCAATATTAGTATTGAGTTTGTTAGCTGACATATTTTAGCTACTGGAAGTAGACATTAACTCAAAAATACTTATTTTAAATTTAATAATAGTATTTTGATAAAAACCGGTGATTTGATGAGATCTTTTATAGCTTAACGCCATGTGTTGATTATAGACAATCATTTTCATTGGTATATAAAATAAATGTTGAAATGTTATTCTTTATTTTAAAAAAAGTTGTAATTGTTTTGGAAAAACATATAATGTTTTTTTCAAAATGTGATTTTGCTTACTTTTATATTCTGAAGTTTCAATATATTTTTGCATAGCGTTTCAGTTTATCAGAACAAAGACCCATTAATCTGCTTTTATTTTCTAATAAAACTGTCTTATAACTGTCTTAAACAAGCAAAGCCATTGCTCAACCACGGCGAGCAATGGCTTTGCTTGTTTATTAGTATGACTGGTTATTGGCTTATTGCTATATATAATGCAAAACTGTAAATCAACACATATACTAAAAGTAATCAATTTAGGTAAAATTATAGATGTAGAGCTACTAGAGCTCATAAAAAATATTAGTGGCCAGCTAGCAATTCTAAATGCAAACACTGCGAAGAGATTGACAACTGGAAGATACTAGCTGCTGTACTACACTAGTAAAGTCAATAAATTCACAGGCACTGAATCATATTTCTGGTTATAGTCTGACAGAAAAAGCCAATTTTTGACTTAGATTCATTTTTAAAGTTTTTTTTCTCTTGATTATTCAAATGCAAAGTCTATAAGTAAATGTTTTCAGGTGGGTGTGGACCTCTTACCCTTGAGCCTTTTGAGAAATCGAAAATGGCTGCAAAGCACCAGAAATATTTTTATAATTCAAATGTACCTACCCATCAGGGCTAAATTAAAGGGATCTTTAGGAACATACATAATGACAAACCATTGAAGCATGAAATGCCTGTCTCATGTATGATGTCCTGGTGCACAGGTTACAGTAATAATAACATACATGTACCACAGTGGCCTTACCATTCTACAACCAATAAATAAATTAACACTAGTTAATCAAAGTTTCATACCTCCACCAGGCTCATATATTTCATAGTTTATGATGAAATTGTGTGGGAAAAAAATATGTTCTAGACAATTACACTATTAAACAAAAGAACATGTGTGTTTCTAGTCTTGTAAAGTGCTATATGTGAATTATGTTATTCTTGTTATGATAAATCTTTAAAGGTTTATAATGAACATATTTTGATATGATGTGTTTTTAAGTTTTTGCAATGTCAACCTTACTGGGTAGTATATACAACTTAAGTCCCACTAAGAGAAAATATGAAACTCACAAAGTTCCATATGTCATGTAAAATCTTCTAGCCTCTAGATTTTATATACTTAATAACAGCAAATTTTAAATGTAAACATGTTGTAATCCAAGTATATACTTGTACCTCCTGACTGGTGCTCAGGTATGGTAATGAAAGTGGAAAAACATTATTAAAGATTTATTATGTGCTAAATTTTCAAAACAATACAAAATACAAAATACAAAAATACACCTATAGCTGAAAATATTGACAAAACCCCAATAGTTTCATTGACACCCCTTTAGACAAAACTTTTGGGGCCAAGTCTCTGGCAAAAGTGGATAGAAATTCTGAATATCATCAAGTAGCAGTAGCTCAATATACTCTTGAATACTCATCTCATGTTTAACTCTATTTGAAAAGTATTGATACAGCTGCTTACTTTCTCAATCTTATAAGTTCAAGGGGTTATTTTGTTGAATCTTTAACATTCCTAAAGAATGTAGGATGATGTGGTGTAGTGAAACTAATTGAAATCATTTTTTTCAGATGCAACTCGATAAATCTCGTAAACTTATAGCCTTCAAGTCATAACTCTAATCATCTTGAAATTGGGATTATAGCTCATAGTGTTGAAAACATTAGGACTAGTATCGATATAATTTAAATTCAAAATGTAAATCATAAGACACGCATATATAGCAATTGAAACTGACCAAATTCGAAAACCCGATAAACGTCTCATTCCGGGTCGTATTTGGTTAATTCGGACTTTCATCGAAGAGCTCATTACACCAAATAAATTGCACCATCATTTACAACTAACCAATAGAAATCAATCCCATATGCGTGAACCCAAGGAAATTCTAAACTAGCTTTTTCTGAGTCAGGCCTATACATAACCGACCAATATTTACATGAAGATTCTAGTACTGTCCGGCTAAGTGCATTGAATGCATTCAGTACACAGCCGCTTACTAAGTACTCACAAAAATGATAATTCTATATAGATTATAACTAATGTAGGAGGGATAGCAATACGTATGCTTAAAGTCTACTACAATATTGTTGTAGTTTTACACTGTGAAACTATTAAATTGTGGGTTATGCGAGTGTTGTAAAGCTGGAACATACTTTTTGTGCTTTTAAAGAGAAATAATTGGAATGGTAATCTGTGAGAGAAGAACTATGTTTATAATGCTTTGCATTTACAGTAATATCAAGATAAAAGTCAATAACATTAGTAAAAGCTACACACTAGTAATCACAATAGTAATCCCACTAGCTAAGTCAATTGGGCTGTAGCGGTCTTCTCATTATATACGCTACAAGCCCATTTACAAACTAACCAATAAACTTAATCCCATTGAAAAATACTGCATACAAGTTAACGAATGAAAGTCAATCACACATGTATGATTAAGGAAAGTTTAGAATGTTCTAGATTCATCCGGGACAAGCTGATGCATAACTGTCATTTGGAAGATTGAAATTTCCCAGACGGCTATTAGCGTTAGTCATTGTTTTAGAGTGTAGCCATGTGGCACGTAGAGTGCCGTCCTGACTGGCCGCCAAACGTGCAACATTTTACCTAGTGCCTCATAGCATGAAGAAATGCCGCAATACAATTTTTCTGATGACTAACGCATAGACGGGGTTCAAAGTACGACAAGGGGAAAAGGGTAACACGACATGTTCTGCGGCCATCACAATATATAGAAGCAGTCAGATTTTATAATAGGCTTCTATATGCCAGTTGAGATGCAGATAACTTTTTATGCATAAAAAATTTCTCCACTATGACCACAATCTAATAAAAAGTGGGAAAAAATAGAGACAACATTTTTATCTACTCTCAAATGACCTTTAATTGGCTCTAATATTGTCATCAAGCGCACTAACACGCTGCGGGGAAACACACTTACTAAATTGCTTTATTGAAAAGCTAGTATGAAAAAACCTACATGCATACACTGAAACATTCAAACCATATACACCTGACCATAAAATAATAAGTTCAAAATATCAAGGATATAAATGTAAAGTCAAGATTGCATGTGATAACTACCATAATACTAAGAAGCTACTTAAATTATTGGCAGAGCATTTCAATAGCTTGCAATGATTTTATTGTAGTGGTTGGGGGAAGTAACCCCTCAGTACCCCCTACTAAACACCTCCAGTACATTATCGTGTACTAATGTCTCAAAGACAACAACTCCACTAGTCATTCCACAGTCCTGTGCGGCACTGCATCACTCTCTTTGATGACACCACCAGAACCTTATTTTAATCAATCAGAAGCAACCCCTCATATATAAACAATGCCTTCTGGTGTCCACGGCAGTCTAGGTGATAGTAGCTAAGTAGATAGGTTAACTTTATGCAACAGTTACTAGTTATACTCTTTTCTTTTTTTGTAATTATATATGAATTTCTTATTGTCCGTAATTGAAATATTAATGCAGCCCTCTCATTAAACTATCAATTGGTTTGGTTCTTTACATAACCTCACAGTGGATATGCAGTAATTACTCAAGCACGCAAAAACACCCTCAAGAGTAGTGCACAAAACTACAACAGTGGTGATTAAAGCAGTGAGATAATTGTGAGACAATGCAACTGCTATTTGGACAATAAAAGGGATTATAATGGCTGCACCTAACGACGGAGTCCTCGCCGTGATAGAAGAACCTGCGCAACCTCTGCAGCAGGATGGAGATGAGCCCGCAGATCATAATGTCTTTGAAAATCTGGTGCCGCGAGGCGAGGAGGCTCACAAGGGGTTATCTGGCAACAGATACAGCCTGAAAGCCCCCATTGTTTTTACTGACAATGAGGATGTAGAACAGCTTTTCAAGAATTCAGTGATGTAGCAGCTGTCACTCAGTGGCCCTGTTACAACGGCTGCAGGCGTTGGCAGATAAGGCCAAACCCTATGGTTAGGGCCCAATGTCAGCAGCATCTTTACTGCACTACGGGCTCAATTTGGCCTCTCTCCTGTAGACACCCGAGTTCACTTGCAAGAGTTAAGATGCAACCCGCGCACTTCCCTGCAAGAACATGCCGCCACGGTTAAACAACTGGCGCAGATAGCCCAAGGCAATCTGTCACCACGGAAACGGAAACGGTATACCTTCGATGCCTTTGTGAAGTCACTCACCAACCTCAGGCTCCATCACCAGCTTCTGGTGACAGGGCCCCAGATAGTGGAAGACGCAATTAGAGAGGGCGAAGCTTACTTGCTGGCAGCCAAACTACACAAGAGTCGCGCGGGGTTCCGTCAGGTCGAAGCGGAGTTGGCAACTACTACCAAACAAAACTGAGACGGCGACCCTGATGGCTGTCGCCGCCACCAGATCTCCAACATCCTCCAAAGTCGCCCAGGTGACTGATATGATAGAAGCTGGTAAAGGCGGTCACTCAATCCCCAGGGGTGAGACCTACTCAAAGACCCTTGAGGTGGGAAGTGAAGCCGTCGAGGGGTCGGACTACTACCTGTTGGGAGTATGGTAGTTGCGGGCACTTCTGCAAGAAGTGTCCTTTGATGTGGAAGCAGTTCGTACAAACTCGATGGACGCCCCTGCTCAAGTAGCAAGTGCCAAAAAGGACAGGCAAGCCGTATGTCCAGCCTGCTACTCTCACTGTGCCGCTCCAAAACCGCTTCGGCAGGTCGTGAGAACCAGAGTTTGGAGACGAAGAAAGGCAGGGCCTGTAGTTTGGCAGGGTGCCTCGGCCACCTCGAGATCCTTTCTGCAGCCGTCGAACGCAGGCCCAGCCTAAGTTCCAAGGCAGAGAGGTGTCTCCTGCAAAGACTGAGCGCACTAGGAGAGTACAAGGACAACCCTATGGTGGATTCCGTTGGATTCTGTTGAATTCAGGGTAAATTACTAAGCTCTTAGAGCGCCGGCTCTTTGACACCCTCAGCACTGGAGACCAGGCTAGCCTGGAGCCATGCAAAGGGGAAGATGGCACGTTGGCGGACGAGTCATTCATTCTCTTTTATGGCATAATTGAACTGACTTGCAGTCAGTGATCAAGCTATCCAAGAGAGGTTTATCGTCAGTCAGCTCAAAGAGGATGCTATCTTTGGGAAGCCATTCTTGACGCGACACAAATGCCATATTGACTTTAGCAAGTCGGCGGTGGTTATGGCTGAGTGAGGGCTTGCTTGTGTCAACAAGTTTAGCCGTCCGCTTGTGGGGGGCGTACAGGTAGTGCGGGGCTGTACGATAATTTAACGTTCTCGTGCCACCATTTACTGCAGGCTGACATGTCGGCGGATCTCCAGGCTGGGAGTGGTGGAGGGCGCTCATGAAAAGACCCAACTTGCCAACAGCTTGAATCAGCTGGACATGTGGGGAGAGATCTTATTGCAATGTGTCAATACTTTCACGGAGCTGGTGGAGCTATAGGCTGGGTTCCTAGTGGGCCGGTTTTACTCTATCCAGAAAGGAGATGCGGGGCGGTTGTTGGGCAAGACAACGGAACACCCCAAGTGGCCCCTTATGGAAGCTCAGGGACCGGTCCCGAGTCACGTCAGGGACTTGTACGAAAGAGCCTGCTAGGGCTGCGCAAGTGATTCTGAACGTCTGGCAATGGCGCGGATACTTCGTCAGTACAAGGACGTGTCTAGCAGAGGGAACCATGACGTGAGTCTGACTAAGGTTGTCCATCATAAGATTCTCCTGGCTGCGGGAACACTGCTGATGCGGCAATCTACTTGTAGGTTGGGGCCGGAGAAAGAGAAGGAAGAAAATCGACAAGTCTGCTACCTTCTGGACCGCAGCCTCATAGAGCCAGTACATAGTGCGTAGAGCTCGCAGGTTGTTTTGGTCTAGAAAAAGGACGGGAGTTGGGAGTTCTTGTAGATTACTGCAAATTCAATACCGTGACCATACAGGACACATACCCCTTTCCCCACATTAATGAGTCGCTGGATGCCCTGGCTGGTAGCAAGTACTTCAGCACGCTGGACTTGCTTAGCGGGTACTGGCAAGTTCCTATTAGTTCTGACACCCAGAACAAAGCTGCAATTATAACGTGGAACAGGCTCTGGAAATAGAACGTGTTGCTATTTGGGTTGACCTCCACCCTGGCTACCTTCCAGAGACTCATGGAGCAGATCCTCAGTGGCCTCTACTGAAAGACTTAGCTCATCTACCTTGATGACGTCATCATTATCTCCCCGGACTTCGCGACTCACGTCAACCGTCTGCAAGAGGTTTTTAATCGACTTAGAGGTGCCGGTCTGAAGCTGAAATTTTTCAAGGGCGCTCTGTTATAACCGGAGGTTAAGTACATGGGTCATGTCGTGGGCCATAATGATGTTGCAACTGATCTTGACAAGGAACGTGCAGTGGAGGACTGGGTTACTCTCCAGGACTTAACTGGGCTGCGGGCTTTCCCGGGACTAGTAGGGTCATATCAGCAGTACATACCTGACTTTGCGGAGATAGCGCAGCCATTGAACCCGCTCACTGCAAAGGGGGTCCAATGGCAGCGGACCCGGACTAAACAGATAGCAGTCCCCTGCCTTAAGGGTTGCTTGATAAAAGTGTCAGTCTTGGCCTACCCTGATCGCACACGGAAATACATCACAGGTCCAGGATGGCCGCGAGGTAGTCGTTGCTTATTGCAGTAAAGCTTTTTCTGCCGCCGCCGAGAAGAATTACTGCACCAGCAAGAAGAAGCTCTTGGCAGTACTCAAGGTGGTGAAACATTTCTGTCGTTATCTCTATGGCAGGATGTTCCAGCTGCAAACTCGACATACCTCATTGATTTGGTTGTGCACGATAGCTCGAAATCCTGGCCGAGTTTCCCTACCGAATCGCACATCGACCCAGAAGGAAACACAGCAATGCGGACAGGCAATGCGGATGGCCTAAGCCAGCAACCACGCAGAGGGTGCAAGCAGTGTCTCAACATTGAGAAGAGGGACGGAGCCCCCTCACGCTCTGATGTGAAAGCTCAGCCTGGGTACGGGGGCAAGTACAGCTGGAAGCATGGTCAACTGGTGTCTGACAATTCTTCTGATGCTGTGCGTGCCGTTCGCACCAACCCCGTCTTGACTGATAATGTCACTGAGCTACAGAAACTCTAGGAAACTTTGCCTGGAGTAGTGGCTAAAGTTTATTGGGCAAAGAAGAAAGGATGGCGACCCAGTGAGGAGGAGCAGCAGCAGAGGTGTTCTGAGTTTTAGATGTTCTGCTGTCGCTGGGACTTCCTGCAGATCAACCCGGATGGGCTCCTGACCATCACGTTGGCTGCCACCAACAGACACCTGGAGCGGCAGCGAGTGGTCTGTCCTTTTGTCATTTGTCAGGAGTAAATTGGTAACACACGCAAGCAGGCTCACACATGAGTCCAGCGTGTGTTCACGAAGTTTCAACTCCAATGGTATTGGCCGAAGATGGAGCATGGCGTGCAGCTTAAAGTGAAACAGTGTGAGATCTGGTGACATTGCCGGAACCTTATCTTAACCAATCAAGAGCAACCTCTCATATATGAACAATGCCTTCCAATGCCAACAGCAGTCTAGGTGATAGTAGTTAAGTAGATAAGTTAACTTTGTGCAACAGTTACTAATTATACTCTTTTCTCTTTTTTAATTATATATGATTTTTAATTGTGCGTAATTGAAATACTAATACACTTCTCTCATTAAACAATGAATAGGTTTGGTTCTGTACATAACCTCACAGTGGATACACAGTAATTACCGAGCTTGCAATAACACTTTCAAGAGTAATACAAAAAACTACAACATTATTATATATCTGTTGTATTTCACATAAGCATAATGTTCAAAAAGATTTATATAAGTTTTTCTATCTATTTTAAAATGAAGCAAGAAAACAGAAAACATAAAAAGCGAGTTGTACCACCAGCCCATTCTTCACATTTTATTTTTTTAAAAAGGTAAAAATTTGTAGCAGCTCCAACTTATTAGGTGCAGAAAGTTGGTGAGTTTTCGACTGATCAAGCCAAATACTTTAGGCAAATATTATCATACTCAAAGTATAAACCATGATTGCTGAATATAATTAAGGTTGTTATGGCCACTAGCAGTAGAGTTGTTGAAAGTTATCATATTAATGTTGTAGAAGAAAATTCTTGCAGACATAAAATATTTATCAATATCTTTTTATTAAACGCATTGTTTTTCAATTTTTCCCCACAAAATAAAAAACTCAAGTGAAAGCCACATCACTCAACTGCTTAATATTCAGATTTTACCTTGTTTTACCTTAGGGTTTGCTGTTTTGTCTCATAGGCTGAATGCTTTAACTCTACAAGAGGACTTTTGGGATCATAAAATGAATTGCTTACTACTTTCTTATATATATGTATATATATATATATATATATATATATATATATATATATATATATATATATATATATATATGTGTGTGTGTTTTTCTACACACATGTTATGGATAAATTTATTTCAATTTGAGTTCATACTCAAGCCTTTATTATGCCCTTCTCTGATTGGTTTGACTGTATACATGCTACTATATAAAAATACAGGCATCCTGTTGAGCATTTAGTTTGAGCTTACAACTACATCAGTGCAAGATTACAAAGGTAAGTTTGTCTACTGCTGCTATGTAGTTATATACTGGAAGCCTTGTGTGATAATAATATTATGTAATCAATTATGTTTACTATACTGATCTTTTATTTTCAGTATAGAAGCCTCCTATAACATGAATACAAATCTTTGCATTATATAGTTTATATAAGTCATGTAACTCCAGTACTGTTGATGCAAAATATTTTTATAACAGATCTCAGTGTATAATTCTAGTTTAATTTTTACATTTGTGCATTATGAACAATAGCTAAACATAAAGAATTGCAGGAATAAACATTTACTTGAAAAACATTACAATGTTTAGATGAAGATTTGTCTGCATGCCATAACGCTGCATGACTTGAAGTAATGGTGATTACCTTAATGTAACTTGCTTTTGCTACAAAATTGTTCATGCTTTAGTTACTGACATGTATGCAGGAAACATGTTTTTTTACCAACTAATACAGATGATTTGAGTTTATTTAGTAGGATGGTTAGAAAAAAAAACAAAATTTAGTTGTTTTCTCAAGAACTAGAATAATAATTGTGTTAAATATATAATGAAAGAGGATGTATGCCAAATTTAATTGAAAAAGCCTGTTCTTTATAAAAAAAATACCTTATTACTGAATACTGATAAGTCTTGGCAAAACTTAAAACTACCAAGCTTGACAGATTCAAAAATTGTTAGAAATAGGGATTGAGCAAAGTTGCAAATTAAGACACTAGTTATAGACATGAATCATTATTCTAAAGTCCTCTATATTTTTCTTAAAATTATTTGTGTTCGATATTTACAATCTTTACAAATTTTACGAAAGTCACATGTAGCTAAATTTAAATAGGTTAAACTCCAATTTTTAAAATTGATTAAGGTTTTGATTTTTGAGACACATGTTTAATTGGGATAGATATTTGTTTAAGTGCCGTACACGTATATCACATTTTATTAAATCTAGAATACCAAAAAATATAAGCAATATGCACTTTTAAATTACTAAATTCTATTTATGCCTATTAATACAGATATTTCTTGAATTCATTAAGCTGTTATAATTACATAATTAGGCTCACCAGACTAATTATGTATTAAAGTATGTTCAACACTAAAAATATATTTATTACCATTATTAAATAGCTGATTAATTTGGAAGTTGAACTTCCTAGTAATATTTAAGTAATATTTTTTGCTTAAGTAGTTTGTACTGTATTTTGAAGGGCATATGTATATAACACATGTAACAACGTGCACTTTAGGATAATAAACTTTATCAAGATTAATAATATCTTTATAATACTCACTTAAGTCTCAAATGTAATCTTAAATGGACTGCCATTGCTTAACTTTATTTGGGTGCTGTTAAATGTATTGAGTTGACAATATTGATAATTAATATTATAACAAGCAGTTTTCTTTATAGCCTATGTGACTTATATATCGTGATGCAACACTTGAATAAAGTTAGGCAATGTGGCAGTTCAAAAATAGTTTGACACCTTTATCAGCTTTTACGACATGATTGTGACTGATATAAAACAAAATAATAAGCAGCATATTTTGAATTGTTGATAACTAGAATTTCATGTGAGCATTTTTCTATTTATATCCTATATATAGGCTATTAGAAAAATACCCACATAACATCTTAGTTATCAACAATTCAAGATATCATGCTACTTATTATTTTGTTATATATCAGTTACAATCAGTTTGACACCTTTATCAGCTTTTGCGACATGATTGTGACTGATATATAACAAAATAATAAGTAGCATGATATCTTGAATTGTTGATAACTAAGATGTTATGTGGGTATTTTTCTAATGGCCTATATATAGGATATAAATAGAAAAATGCTCACATGAAATTCTAGTTATCAGCAATTCAAGATATGCTGCTTATTATTTTGTTTTATATCAGTCACAATCATGTCGTAAAAGTTGATAAAGGTGTCAAGCTGTGCTTGCAACACCATGTTTGAAGAAATTTTAAGATAGTGCAATAAAAGTTAGGTAATTTTTCTATGTAGTTAATGTATCTGTGTCTCAAGGCCAAAACAAGTTTCGACAGGGTTTCTAAGTATTTGATTTCATACAACTTTATTAATCATTTATTTCTCCTTTTGTTAACCATTTGTTAACTCATTGTTAATCTATTATTAGCCGGTAAAAACTGTAAAAACAAAACATAAGATGTATACAACAGAACCATCACTAAAGTAACTTTAACAAATACATAAAAAATCTAAATATTGCAACATTTCAAAGTAATTATTATACTATAAGAAAGATAAGATTTACATTAGCAGTAAAATATACATGACAACAACTAGGGGTAAGGGGGCACAACGGTCATAGGGGTACAAAAAGCCGGCCAAATTGCGAGAGAACTTATTGACTTGGAGTTGTGATATTTTTTTTCATAAAAAGATATTAACATAATTATTTAGCCTTTGTAGTTTCAACACTTGCAGAACATACGTGTTGAAAAAGCAAGTAAAAAACTTTTTTTACCTAATTTTTGCAAACTTTTTAAGATGTTGTTAAAGCTTTATAACTTTTTACACTCAAAGACAAGAAGCCTATATGTTGCTAATATTATTGCTATTGCTTGTCTCTACATTGTTAAACTAGTAAAAAACTCTAAAATAAACTTTTCTTGAGGCACGTTTATTTTCAATTTGGCCGCACACGGGCACATTGGGTCACCTGATTAATTATTGCAGCCTGATCACTTTTATTAGTTTGTTTTCCCAAAAATGTTGTTGAAATGTTACTAAAATTTATAGATATAGCCATTTTTGACCTTTTTGTAAAATATCAAAGACATCATGGTAAGACTACAAAATTACAAGTTGAAGCTCCCCTAATATATACATTTGGTGAGGTTAAAGCTTTGCCATTTTATACATAATACAAAACACTCTGCTGTTGCTACTAGTAGATAGTCATGATATTTATTACACATTATATCATTGAGGAAATATTTATGTATTTTACTAAAATAAATTGTGATTAGCTCATTTGCTCCCCCCTCTGCTTTCAGTACTCCAGTAACAAACCTCAGCCATGCACCTAAGCTACAGTTCATAGAAAAAACCCAATCGGAATTTTGTAGTACATGTTACTAAAGTTTTTTTTTGATAAAAGTTCCTCTGAAGTAAAAATAAAAGAAATTTTTTATTTCTAAACAGTAATGATAATGGCACTGTAGAATCGAGTGATGTGCGTTTGATTTTGCCTTCCTCTGCTATCCGTAGTGGCGCAAACTGTACAGCTAAAACATGATTTTTGCTGTAGACCTGAAAGAGCATTTTTTTGTAATATTAAATAAATAAAGATTAGATGTAACAGAATACGTAAATTTTCAATATATTTGTTGTGTCCCACCTAGTGGCCAATTGTACCCCGGTACCGGGGCACAGTGGGCCAATTTTTTCGTCATGAAAGTTTCATCATTCTGAAAGTTGTGAGAGATAGATACAATAAACTGGTACCTGTAATAGACAACAGATGCAGCATTAAGACTAGAGGTTATTGAACTAGTAACTTGAAAAGCGGACGAATGAGAGCAACAAATTCAAAATTCGGCCCGTTGTGCCCCCCCTTCCCCCCTCATTACCCTTAATGTAAACATACCTCTGTTCTCACACTATGAGATGTCTATAACTAAATCATTCTTCAAATTGACTATACATATATTTTATTCTTTAACTGATTTGCTTGCATAAGTACGTAGCGTGATGCCATTACGTGATTCCATTACGTGATGCCATTACCTAAAGGTATAGGCATGAAAATGGTGCAATGATGATGCAATACACAAGTATGATATCACTGTCAGCAGAAAATAAACAGATATTTTACTATTGAATTAAAAGATAATGAAAACAAAAGCATGTTGAGGAGGTTAATAAAATAAAATGGTGAAATTTACTGTTGTAAAAATTATATGTATATTTCCAAAAGGCTAAGTAGCCAACCCACTACAGCTATTGACCTTGTAGGGTTATGCAATACATCATTCAAGTCATATAATATGAGTTATTGTTAAATGGTTAATAAAATTTGGCTATAATTAGTACTTTACTAATCATATATGTCAGCAGTAAAATTTTTGAACAAGAAAGTTCTATATTCAAGTGCATATGACAAATATAATTTAAACATTTTTTATTATAAATTTTTATAGTTTTTTTAGCACCAGGCTTTCTTTAAATTATAGAAATTTGAGATTGGGATATAATATTTAAATTTGGAATGATGTGTTACAGGTTTAAGCTTTTATAGGTTTATTTCCTTTATCATAGTAAAAGCTAAATCAGCTCTTATTTCTGTTTATATATGCATACATTTTATTTGTTACACGCCAAAGTTTAAAAAACTACCCTACCATACTTTTGCTATTTACTAATAATAATCTATGTAAATATGCTTTACGGGATGTAGTTTATTGCTAGGGACTTTATTTCTACGATGTTGTATGCAACATTCTTACTATATAAATTTTCAAAGCAAAAGCATATATAAAAAAGTTTTTGTTATGTAGCTAATGTATAGATATTTATGCACATTATATACTGACTTTATTCTCTCTGTACTACTCCACTCTAGCTAAAATGTTCTGTGTACAAAAACTTATACTCGTTATAATCTTAAAAGGAAGTCTAAATCTTGTGCAATTATTATAGTTATAATATGTAAAAGCAAAACAATAAATTTACGCTATACGATAATATCAAGTATAAGAAACATAAAAATCAAAGACTTGTAAGAATATCTTGCAAGAATTATTTCAGTGGTAAATGTTGTAGTATGGCTTTGTTATTATACAAGCATTGAAAGAAAAGAATATGTAAAGCTTTCAAATGGAAAGCTAATGCTTTATGTATATACTGAAGTCGCTCTCTGTTTAATACAACTCTTAACCTATAATAGCACGTTCTAGTCTCAATGAAGTTTATTTGCAGTTTATTTACGTAATACTACAGTAAAATGGTCAAGTAATGACTAACATTGCAGCAACTGAACTTTTGTTTTTTTTTCTATCGTTGCTTGTTTTAGGTTTAATACAGATTTTGTTATACAATTATTACAATTACAGTACAACTTAATATAAAAGTAAGGATCATAAAGCCTTTGAAAATAGAATAATATCTTAATTCTTGTTTTTACAAGATAAAACCCCTACTGAACAGAAAAGCAGCGTCTCACATCAAGCATAATTATTGGAATTTGGTAAATTAGAGGTTTTTAAAACTTTTCCTTCGCTATAGCCCATTTCGCAACTAAATATGGCCATGCAGTCACATATACCATGAATACCGCACCACAAATATATCATAATCTTACTGCTAAGATAATATAGTGAGCTTATTTATTTGCATGAGGATGGCCTGCGAGTGCTGTGTATTATACAATCTATCACAAGGAGAAAGGGAGGTTGGGAGTTGCTGCACCAATATTATAGGGGTTTGAGGGTTGTAAAAATGGTGCGTATTATGTGCAAATGATACACATCATTCTTACAGCTCTCAAATCTATATATAATATTTTGTTTACCTGATTCTTTTTATTCACTAACTTTTATCTTTATTTTTAATGATAAAATTCAAAATGAAACTTAATAATATTTCATTTTTATGTGATGGAGTGATATAGTGTCTATTGTATTTATACTTTTCAGCAGTCAAGTTGTATCAAACATGGCAAATGCTGAAGTAAAGCGTGAAGTGACAAAGCTTTTGGCCCAGATCAAAGATGAGTTCAAAAAAGATATCAACGTTGAACCAACACTAGAGAGCTTATCAATGTTAGATGACTGGGTGTTAAGAGGACAGGTATATATAGGAACTTGCTTACCAATAATGAAATCATCTGTGCATGTTGTCTAATATATACTTCCTACCAATTTTAAAGGAAGTAGCTAATATAAAGATAACAATATTCTAGCTCTTTTACATCAGAGTGTAAAGCCTCTGCGGTTAGCATTATGTCATCACAATAAACAGAAGATAAACATTTGCTGCAGCAGATAGTATTGCATAGAAATATTTGCATGGATTGTTAACTAATCATGCAGTTGCATTTTGTAAAAATGCTTTTATATGATAAAACTAACGAAATGGTGGCAGTTACCTTGTTTTAGAAATAACTCCAACCTTAACATTCCAAAAACTCAAATTGTTTACTTTTACTCAATTGAATTTTTTAAAGTTCTAGCTAATTTCTGACTTTTAGATAAAAGATGACAATAAAAGAACACAGATTTTATATAAAATTGAAAAGTTTCTACAAAAAAACCATTTTACAGTGTCCTATAAACTTTTCAATGACCCAATACATGGAAGCATCAAAGTGCATCCTGTAGCTCAGATCATTATTGATACTCCACAGTTCCAGCGACTACGCCACATAAAACAGGTTGGGTTTAACATACTAAGTATCTATTTGACTGTTACAGACTAAAAAATAATATATATGCTCTAGTTTATTTATTAAAATATCTCACTATTTATAGTTGGCATCAGTGAACCATGTGTACCCCGGAGCTAATGGCACCAGGTTTGACCATAGTCTGGGAGTTTACCACTTAGCTGGGAAACTTGTGAATACTTTGAAAGATAATCAACCTGAGCTTGGTCTGACAAAGGCGGATTGTCTTTGTGTAGAGGTAAAACTTCATTATAGGTCACTTTACTCTATTTAGTGCATGCACTGAATAAAATCATTTTTGCCTGATTTATATAAAAAAAACTCTTGTTCCTACTATATATGTTTTCTTTTGTTGCAAACTAATTAAATGCCCGCAATTAAATCTAAATATTCAGATTTTTTCAATTTTCTTACAGTTACTATGTTTTTTTGTTTATTTATTTGTAAAAAAGCACAGGCTATATAAGTGACGATTTTTGCAACTTTTAGTTATTGAAAAACTTTGTGGTATATAGTAATCTTATGAAGTATTTTTTTTTAATCTACATGTACTACAGTTTTTGATTATTTGAATGAGATGCAATCTCTACCAACATTTTCATTTAGTGGTTATAATATAAGCAAAATTGTGGTGCAGCATAGATGCTGGTCCGGTTCCTTAAATACGAGCTTGCGTTTTTATTTCAAATAGGGGCTTTAGTGTTGCAAAACCTGCACTTAGTTTTTTTTTATTACGATGTTTACAAGCAGCTAGTACATGGAAATACCTCCAATCACAAATTTCTTTTTTTACTCCTATATTTGCTAATGTCACTAAAAATAAAATGACCCACAGTTGTACTTAGATATATAATTACTTTACAATCCAGCAATAAAAATAGTTCAAAAAAGTAAATATATATAAATAAATTAAAATTGAAAACATTAATTATATAAAATCTTTATACTGACATCCAGTTTTGATAAATCTGTTAAAATAATATGTTTGCATATATTTGTCACAATTTTAAATATCCATTATATGCCACAATGATTATTACTGATAGCTTTACTTTAAATTATAAATTTTTGAAACTGATCTTAATAAGCTCAAATATTTATGTTGGGAAGTAATTTTTAGACGTTGAACTTTATTAGTCTGAAGAGATGGCCATTTGACACACATATCCTGCTGCCAGCATTTAGCTACTTAAGTTCAAAAAGTCAAAATGATGAGAGAATATTAAGACACTTTTGATAAAATCCATTTGGTAACTTAAACTTAGTCTAACATATATTTAATGTTGGGAAGTGAACTTAGTTAATCGAGCTGTATGTCAGTTGCAAGAACTTGATGGTATAATAGCTTTTAAATGCTTAAATGAGCAAACTTTCCCATTTTAAATAGACATAGACCTAAAAATATTTTGTTCAAAACTGAAAATAATGCCCAAGTGGTTGTGATTGATTATATTGTTTTTTATTTATGATGTACAGCTAGCTGGCCTATGCCATGATATGGGACACGGACCATTCTCACACCTGTTCGAGGATGTGGTAGCTGACTTGCAAGATCATGAAAATCAATGCAAGAGTGAAGAAGCTGACTCATCAGAAGCACCAAAAGGTGAAAGTAAAGAGCGATGGAAGCATGAAAAGAACACAATTAAAATGCTGAATTATCTTTTTAATTATAATGAAAGCATTAAAGAAGAGTTTTCTACTTGGGGTTTAGTTGATGCTGATAAGGAGTTTATTAGAAGTTTGATCGAAGGCAAGGAGGTAAGAAGAGCTGACTTTCCACATTTTTAGTAAAGCAAAATTTTGGCAAGATATATTGTCTTTTGATGTACGTAGCTAAAATATTGTAGTGAATTTTGCCAGAAGAGTTATCCTTTCGATAATAACATAATCTAAAATCCATTACAATATAGTAAAAATGCAATTTTCATTAGTTTAGTGGTGTATTTGTTGCTTATTTTGTTTATGATTTACAGTATATGTTTTGTTTTGAAGCGTTAAAAGATTTTAAATAGCAGTATTTTTGAATGCGTATAGAATGTAGTTATAAGAATTTTACTTTAGCTTTACTCAAATATATATCTTTTGCTTTATATTCACTATATTGCATAGGCACACAACTGCAGATTGGTAAGTGACTAAAAAGTAAGAAACAAAGAAAATTCAGCACGAATACAAGATCTTATATTTTATATTTTATATTTTATAGCTATAGCCTATACACAATATAAAGTGTTGGCAAAACTTTTAAATAAGTGACTAATTTATACTATAGAATAAGAATACAGGACGAGACGACTCAAAGTCTTTCCTCTATCAGATTGTTGCAAACAATGAAAGTGGAATAGATGTTGATAAGTGGGACTATGTGGTTAGAGATGCTCACTACTTGGGTATGTACTAAGTTTGTACAACTGTATTTTATATGCTAATTTGTAAAATATTTCATATAGTTATGATAGAATTTCTTCACTATATAATAAAACTAGCAACAAGTGTAATCGGACGCAAAAAAAATTAGAAAAGCTTACAACATAATAACTTTTATAAAGTAAATACGATTATTTACAAGATAGTTTAGCTGATGAAAGGTTTCAAATGACCATTTTGAGATAATAGACTCAATGTAAAAGAATGAGCATGCAATAAAACTTCAAAAATATTTTAATTTCCATAATACTGTGCGAATTAAAAAACAAGATAAAGTTTTAGTACAAGCAGACATGGCAAAAAATCAAGTTGAAATATTATATGTAATAAAACAGCTTCTACTAAAAGTTGCAATTTAAATTAAAAGCACTGCCAGTTTCAT
Source organism: Bugula neritina (assembly GCA_964035545.1). Classification (NCBI taxonomy): domain Eukaryota; kingdom Metazoa; phylum Bryozoa; class Gymnolaemata; order Cheilostomatida; family Bugulidae; genus Bugula; species Bugula neritina. Next base: position 11,063,221 of record OZ037771.1, read on the forward strand.
ATGCATATTTAATGTGTCTCTTTAAGTAGTAGTGCTAAGATTACTATTTGAAAACTACAAAATGTTATGCATGTGAATCACAACGATATTAAAGTTATTAAATTGTTGTAGGTTATCTTTATTAACACCTGAAATTGTTTCTTTTGCTCAGTGACTTCTAAGTTATAAACTAAAAACAAACTGCAGCTCTACAATTTACTCACACAGATAGATTAAGTTTATAGCAAGCCTAATCACATCTCCTAATTTGATAACAAAAACCAACAATAGTTTAGATTAGGTCTAGCTCTTTGTTGCTGAAGAAAAGAATTAGGTTTTGTTTTTATTAACATTGCTTTTAATTATAACTTTTATGTAATTTAAATATTATCACAATAAACATTGAAGTGTTCAAAAGTGCTTAAAATATTTTTTTTTTGGAATAAAGATCAATTTTGAGTATGAAAGGCTGCTTCACACTGCCAGAGTGATTGAGGTTGATGATGACAACGCTGAAGAATCTTGTATTAAGAAACTTCACATCTGCTTTAGAGATAAAGAGCAGGACTCGGCTTTCAATTTATTTCAAACAAGATACAGCTTGCATAAGCAAGGTACTTTAGTTTACTTAACTCTGCCATTATTATTATTTTATTTTAGTCAAATAATTTATATTGTTATATAAAATGATTATATATACTACTTATTGCCACTAACTGGTAGTATGATTGAAGATTTCAAATTGTAGAATTACTTTGTTGTTGGGAGATTTATGTTTGAATTTGAGGCGAGGGTTTGGAGTTTGAGTTTGGGGGTAGGCATTTGGGTTAGGAGATACAAGGGGTTTGAGTTTGGGATATTTTAGCATTAGTGTGCCACTTTTACCTACTATTCCATTTGTGATATTTGTGCCATTTTTACCTAAACTCATTTTTATTAGCATACCAACATCCTGTTAAAAGAGCTGTAGAGCTCATGATCAAGGATGCAATAGTTGCTGCTGCCCCCCACCTCAGAATTAGGGGGAAGAGTTTACTGGAGTGTTTGGATGATATGGAGAGCTACACTCCTCTTACTGATAGCATATTGTATAAGGTATGCTCACAAATTTTTGTCATCCATTTTGCTATTTGTTTAGAGGTATGATTTTTGAAATCTTTCCAGAGTGTTTTACAAAAGACCCATGCAGTTGTTATATAACTTCAAGCTACAGTGTAGATTGAGCAGAATGTACTACATGTTACAGTGTTTATATAGCAAATTGTGCACACTGTGTATTACATGTTACAGATCTTAGATAGTGAAGAAAAGGAGTTGGAAAAGTCACGGCATATCCTGGAACGACTCCAAAAACGTAAATTGTATATGTGTGTCGAACAAGCAGAGGTTTCGAGTAAGTTACGTGTATTTACATCTTGAGTTTGTAAGCCGGTTAGGTGTGTTATATAGCCTCATCTAACATAGGATGCCTGTATTTTATTATTCTTATTGCAGAAAGTGTTTCTAGCAATGAAAATTAAAGAGATAGCTTTGCGTGACCATAATGTTTCATATTATGGAAAACATTTTTGCTGTGGCCTCAATTTGACCACTACCTGAGTTTTATTTTTAGATGCTTTATACATTTTAGAACTGCCAGATGGAAAAACCCTAAAGGGGTTGAGAAACCAGCTTGCTAGTGAACTAGAAGATACAGATTTCACTGTGAGTTTGACTGCCAGACACTTTGGGAAGAACAATGCGAACCCTTTAGATTCCATTTGGTAAGTCAGGTACACAAATTTAAAATTTGGGATGGTTAATTGTGAAAACTGTTTGAAAGATTCTTCAACTATGTGTTAAAATTTACTCCTCTGTTTTATCATTGTTTGTTCAGCTCGTTGCCTGAATGAATATTGAAAAATTTATTTTTAGGTTTTATAAGAAGCAAAATTTAAATGAAGCTTTTCAACTTACCGAAGAGCAGAAGTCTCTTCTCACTCCTGCGCAGTTTCAAGATAAGGTATTGTTTGTTCTTTTGTTAGCAAAAAATCTTTATTACTTTTAAAAGCAAAGACAGATATAAATGATGAAGACTTTCGTTAATTTGGTTGAAACTTTGTTTTTGTCTTCATTTTTGTTATCTGTAACAATCTGATTTTTCTTGAAACTGTTGGCTTGGTTAAAAATTATTCTTTGTCTAACTTTTCCAATTATTCAGTCGTTTGTCTGCACATAATACCCACATGTATGTAATACCATTGATAGCGCCTCCAGTAAGTAACGTCCACATGCACTATGCATGGCATCTATAATACTTACATATAATTATTGTTCTAGTCAACACTGAATATCACACAAATGTTTGGGTGGGAGTATGTGATGTTGAGTAATTTGATAGTCAGTCAAGTGGAAACTCTAACTATGGAAGATCTACTTAAATAAAACAGTAAACTGATTGTTAACTTGGGCCTATTTGTTACTTTTAAGTCTTCGACTCAAACAGTTTTCTTATGCAACTAAATAGATTTGATAGGAATGCAGTTTGATACATTTAATAGAACAACCTGAAATGTAAATTGTGTTAATAATTCACAATTTTGTATTACCAGTGATAAAATAATTGTGTCTTCCAATTATCTAACAATATTGAAATTATGATTTAGTTTGGATTCAAAGTTAAATGATAAATCTAAAACTTGAGACAAGTCACTGATGATGGCTTGTTGAGTCAGTGGTTTAAATCAATACATTGTTTCTAGCAAGCCAAAAAATTTAAAGAGGCGAGACTGAATCCCACAAACTTTTGTAACGCATTTTTGGAAAACAAAAGTGAATTTCTACCCATTTAGATTGCAAGCGCATATATTCAATTATATTTCTATCTAAAATAATTTTATTCACATTGCAGGCCATCACAGTATTCTGCAAAGCTGAGGATGTCAAAGACGAACATTACGAAAGAGTTAGAGAAGTGTTTAGTCGTTATAATCTTCTTTCAAGGATCTCACATGGCTGACCTTGACCTGTTCTATATTTGTGTTTTATTTCATCTGCTCAATCTAAAAACTAGTTAGCTGAATTTTCATTTCAGTATTTTTATATTTTAGCTCTTTTTATTTGATTTTTTTATCCTTTATCAATTACATTATTTAGACAATGTAATATATATATATATATATATATATATATATATATATATATATATATATATATATATATATATATATATATATATATATATATATATATATATATATATATATATATATATATATATATACATATATATATATATATATATATACATATATATATATATATATATATATAGTGTAGTTTCTATAATTAAAAATGAATCAAAAGAACTCAATATTTCGAAAAAATAGAGTATTTATATTTGGTACTAATATAATTTTGGATATAAAAATAAACTTAGATCTTCATTCTATTGACTACAATATTGTTTCACGTAGTGCGAGCTACGATCATCAGGTCGTTGTGTGTACGCTTGAGTGATTTTGTTTTGAAATTAGTATTGTTAGTGTATTACTACGCTGGAATGTTTTAACTAGCGTCTGTTAAGTGCGCAAGTAAAAATTTGCGTTTATGTCTACACGTGGTGGAAAGCTCTTTTCGTTTGTTGAGGGAAGATAATTCCGGTTGTTTTAAAATTATATACTTCTCATAGTTGCATAAATTACATCTATTGGTTAGGTTTGAGTATGATTTGCAAATCTTTAAAATATTCCATTTTAAGCTGAATTTCGTTTTGTTGTCTTTTAAATTCCAGATGTGTCTGCTGAGTTGCGTGCTGTTAGCTTTATCTGCATGTAGGAAAGAGGCTTTGTGGTTATTGAATCTGGTTTTGAAGGTAGTCGAACAGAGTCCTATGTATGAATGGCTGGAATTATTGTCCTGTCTTGTTACAGTTGCTTGGTATATTACGTCTTTGTATAAGCATTTACCATTTAGTGGACAGTGGGAAGGTTGTTTGCAGTTACATTGTGTGTCATTTAGTTTAGTAGCGGTAGTAGGGGTGTGTGCGGTTTTAAGTTTGTGATGGTTCGAGCCATCAATAATATTTTTCATGTTGGGCATGCATGAATAGCTAATTTTTATAGTTTTCCTATTGAAAATTTTACTTAGTTGGTTGGATGGTGGAAAGCATTTGTCGATGATTTGAAGAAATTTCTTCCCTATTTTGGTTTTTACTGCTGAACTAAAAGGTGGGTTGTACCACAATATGTTTCTGTTTCTATTTCTATTATTGTTGTTGGATTTGGGTGTCGGGTTATATTTTAATTTATAGTCATATCCACTGTTTGATAGTGCTTCTTGGTACGGTTGTATGGTGGTTTTAAACTCTTCTTCATTGGAGGATAGTGAGCTAAGTCTTCTATTTATATTTTCTGGTATGTTTTTCAATACTGCAGGTGGGTGGTCGCTTTGTTTGTGAACGTAGAGGATAGTGTTTCCAGGTTTTGTATAGGGTTTATAGGATTGGTTAGTCAAGTTGAATGTTACATCTAGAAAGTTTACAACTTTCTTATTGGCTTCTATTGTGATTGAGAGATTAAATTTTCTAAAAAAGTTGCAAATTTGTTTTTTGTTCTGTTCTATGTGTCTAGGTGTTCCTTCGCAAACTATGAGTCCATCATCTCTATACAGGCCTAAATTACATTCTATATTCATTTCAGTAGTTAATAGATTAAGCAAATATATTCCAATTAGTTGGCAGGTTTCGGCGCCGTCATAACTTCCCATAGTGACATCAAAGTTGCTGTTGTGTTTTTTTGTCCATTGTTCACCATTGGAGATAAGAATGGACTTTTTAGAGTGTAAAATTATTTCCTGGTGTTCAGTTGGTATGCTGGTAAAATGTGACGCAAAGGAAAGGGCTTTGTAAAGGAGGTCTTCGGTTATTGATGGGTAGAAATTGCATATGTCAAAAGTAATAAATGACTTACTGCTTTTGTTCTTGATGTCTTCAAACCAATTTATTACTGAGTGGGAGTTTTTCCATATGTTGACTTTTATATGCTGGAGGAGTTTTGTGTTTATATTATCCAATAGTTGTTTGCTGATTATACCGATGTTGGATTTGGTGGGGTTTATTAGTCTGCAGGATGGTTTGTTATTGAAGTTAGGTTTGTGATCTTTTAAAGTAATAAAAGCTTCTTTCTGGGCTAGTACTTCTATTCTGGTGTCTAGATTTAATGATTTGGCGATTATGGTGTCCTTAGTTGTGATTGATTTAGCTAGGTCAGGTGGGGCTTTTTTGTAGTCTTTCGTAATGTTTTGTTTAATAAGCTCTCTGTATTGGGAAGTAGATAGTTTGTAGAAATTGGTGGTTTTGTCAGCTTTCACTAGCAGTTTGTCATCATTTTTAATATCCTTTACATTATTTCTCATTTTGGTTTGCAGTTGATTAGTAAATGATTCAAACCTGATGTTGGTTAGTAGGTTGTATATTTCAGTTTCAAAGTGGTCTAATTCCTTAATGTGTGGTGTTGGTTTGCTGGTTTTAAAGCCAAAAGTATCTTTAGTAGTAGGCTTGCAGTCTGGGTTTAAGTAGAAGAAAGCTTTCCATCTGACGCATATTAAGAATTTCTCAGTCATGTTAATAATCCGTATTAGATAGTCTTTGTTCGTACTTTTCGGAATATTTTTTAGGGAATATCCAAAGTTTAGACTATTCATTTTCTTGAGAGAGCTCAACTAAGAAGTATTTGTGTAAACATAAGGTATTACTATTTACACAAATAAAATTAGGAGCATGTAATGTAGTTTCTATAATTAAAAATGAATCAAAAGAACTCAATATTTCGAAAAAATAGAGTATTTATATTTGGTACTAATATAATTTTGGATATAAAAATAAACTTAGATCTTCATTCTATTGACTACAATATTGTTTCACGTAGTGCGAGCTACGATCATCAGGTCGTTGTGTGTACGCTTGAGTGATTTTGTTTTGAAATTAGTATTGTTAGTGTATTACTACGCTGGAATGTTTTAACTAGCGTCTGTTAAGTGCGCAAGTAAAAATTTGCGTTTATGTCTACACGTGGTGGAAAGCTCTTTTCGTTTGTTGAGGGAAGATAATTCCGGTTGTTTTAAAATTATATACTTCTCATAGTTGCATAAATTACATCTATTGGTTAGGTTTGAGTATGATTTGCAAATCTTTAAAATATTCCATTTTAAGCTGAATCGCCAAATCATTAAATCTAGACACCAGAATAGAAGTACTAGCCCAGAAAGAAGCTTTTATTACTTTAAAAGATCACAAACCTAACTTCAATAACAAACCATCCTGCAGACTAATAAACCCCACCAAATCCAACATCGGTATAATCAGCAAACAACTATTGGATAATATAAACACAAAACTCCTCCAGCATATAAAAGTCAACATATGGAAAAACTCCCACTCAGTAATAAATTGGTTTGAAGACATCAAGAACAAAAGCAGTAAGTCATTTATTACTTTTGACATATGCAATTTCTACCCATCAATAACCGAAGACCTCCTTTACAAAGCCCTTTCCTTTGCGTCACATTTTACCAGCATACCAACTGAACACCAGGAAATAATTTTACACTCTAAAAAGTCCATTCTTATCTCCAATGGTGAACAATGGACAAAAAAACACAACAGCAACTTTGATGTCACTATGGGAAGTTATGACGGCGCCGAAACCTGCCAACTAATTGGAATATATTTGCTTAATCTATTAACTACTGAAATGAATATAGAATGTAATTTAGGCCTGTATAGAGATGATGGACTCATAGTTTGCGAAGGAACACCTAGACACATAGAACAGAACAAAAAACAAATTTGCAACTTTTTTAGAAAATTTAATCTCTCAATCACAATAGAAGCCAATAAGAAAGTTGTAAACTTTCTAGATGTAACATTCAACTTGACTAACCAATCCTATAAACCCTATACAAAACCTGGAAACACTATCCTCTACGTTCACAAACAAAGCGACCACCCACCTGCAGTATTGAAAAACATACCAGAAAATATAAATAGAAGACTTAGCTCACTATCCTCCAATGAAGAAGAGTTTAAAACCACCATACAACCGTACCAAGAAGCACTATCAAACAGTGGATATGACTATAAATTAAAATATAACCCGACACCCAAATCCAACAACAATAATAGAAATAGAAACAGAAACATATTGTGGTACAACCCACCTTTTAGTTCAGCAGTAAAAACCAAAATAGGGAAGAAATTTCTTCAAATCATCGACAAATGCTTTCCACCATCCAACCAACTAAGTAAAATTTTCAATAGGAAAACTATAAAAATTAGCTATTCATGCATGCCCAACATGAAAAATATTATTGATGGCTCGAACCATCACAAACTTAAAACCGCACACACCCCTACTACCGCTACTAAACTAAATGACACACAATGTAACTGCAAACAACCTTCCCACTGTCCACTAAATGGTAAATGCTTATACAAAGACGTAATATACCAAGCAACTGTAACAAGACAGGACAATAATTCCAGCCATTCATACATAGGACTCTGTTCGACTACCTTCAAAACCAGATTCAATAACCACAAAGCCTCTTTCCTACATGCAGATAAAGCTAACAGCACGCAACTCAGCAGACACATCTGGAATTTAAAAGACAACAAAACGAAATTCAGCTTAAAATGGAATATTTTAAAGATTTGCAAATCATACTCAAACCTAACCAATAGATGTAATTTATGCAACTATGAGAAGTATATAATTTTAAAACAACCGGAATTATCTTCCCTCAACAAACGAAAAGAGCTTTCCACCACGTGTAGACATAAACGCAAATTTTTACTTGCGCACTTAACAGACGCTAGTTAAAACATTCCAGCGTAGTAATACACTAACAATACTAATTTCAAAACAAAATCACTCAAGCGTACACACAACGACCTGATGATCGTAGCTCGCACTACGTGAAACAATATTGTAGTCAATAGAATGAAGATCTAAGTTTATTTTTATATTCAAAATTATATTAGTACCAAATATATATATATATATATATATATATATATATATATATATATATATATATATATATATATATATATATATATATATATGTATATATATATATGTATATATATATATATATATATATATATATATATATATATATATATATATATATATATATATATATATATATATATATATATATATATATATATATTATTATTATTGATATTATATACAAAACACAAAAGCCATGATTGTCTTCTTTCAATGCAATATTTTTAAGGAGTTTGAGAAATAAGTTGATGAAGCAACTCCTAAGAGCATATGTTGCTCAATATTGTTTCTGCATGTCTGCAAATACCTGTATATATACATGAACGTATACATGAATGTATTTATTCATGTATTATATGAATGTATACATGGTTTGAGAGTTTATATCAATAAACCAGAAATCGTCAGAACATTTTAACTTTTTACATAAGTGTATAAATTATAGTGGCATGAAGTTTGCAAAATTTTTATTTAATGAGAAGACAATTATATGTTTTTATCATGCAGATATATTAAAAGAGTTATAAATTTATATGAATTGAAATAGAGTGAGAAGACAATTAAGCTTCAGGTAAAACTATCAGACCAAGTTCTTATTCAATAGACACAGTGATAAGAGCATTTCTCTAGAACAAAGTCTAAAAGGAGAGGATTTAAATCAAAAAGTTAGAGCGGCATTTGTTGAGGCTTTTTATTCAAAAGTAATGAATTTCATTAATTTTTATTTATTATTCACAGTTCTCAAAGTATTTTGAATGGAAATATGTTTTTAGAATATATCTACTGCTAAGAATAGCTGTATTGATATCACTAATTACCCCTAACTGTATCCACCACTTGTTCTAATTGTTATGATAGTTACCTAGCCAATGAAATTAAACTGTTTGTAGCTACAGCCAATTATTTTCTCATTGTGATTTCGCCTTGCTAGGCACGGAGTGGTGACCATTTCTATATAATTCAACACAAGGACCATTACCCCTGATTGACTCAAAGTTCTTTACCACTTCTATAGTTGTATAGGATAATAGATATACTGTTCAAATTCCTGAGCTCAGTTTTATAAATGGACTAACTCTACATGAACTCAATTAATTAATTGTTTAGTTTTGATTCAAGTTATTATGTGGCCCAGCTCTAAGTCGGCTGCATATGTCCAGCACTGCAAGGCAACTGCAGATGTTCTAGTTTAAGATGTAGAAATTCTTCTTTATTCAACATATTATGTATAGAAGTTATTATTCATATGTACCTCATTACTAATTATACAGTCTTTAGAAAATGTATGTCCTGCTGTCATGATATATATACTGTGTATTTAATAAACATAAAAAAAGAGAATACATGTGACTATTCAATAGAATGTAACATATATTGAGTAGTAGCTAACACTGCAGGAGAGTTGGATAATATATTATATGTAGTATAGAATATATTAGCATAGCATACAAAGCATATATCAGATGTCAGTTCTAATGATATGCAATCTATAAAATATTAGCACCCTATTGTTTGCTAAGCTAATAGATTTGTAGTCAAGGGTCCATCTGTTTCCACAATATAAGTTCACTCTTCCAATCAGACCAATCAAAGCCATTTAGTTTACCTAATTTGTCTATAGTATCACTATTTCTCTTTTTTTTAAAACAGTTAGTCACTGTTTACGTGCACCATTATTTTTATTTCACATTGATAACAAATCTATATGTTATTCCTATAAGAAGAAAGGATTATTTAATCAACTAAGTAAATAATATTATGATATTGAGATAACCCACTTACCTTCTGTTAAAGAAAATTTGTTTAAATGCATTACCAATATATACATGATTAGTAGCTATATGTCACTGCACCACAAAACACCAATTTGTAGTTTTTTACCACTCAAGTATACATCTACACTATTTCCACTGTTATAGTCATATAAAAAATAAAGCTAAGGTATTGAAATCAATTTAGGTAGAATTCATAACTATATGCCTCTATATTGATGCTATTTCTGCTTGTTTTTTTTAAGTGCACAGATTATAGTGCTGCATATAATAGTGTACTTTTCTAAAAACAGGCACTTGCATATTGTGTTGAATTATAGGTTTATTATATCTGGGGGCATGACTGGTCATGGTCTTGTCATATAGATTCATGGTTTATGTCGTCCATTAGCATTAGCACATCAGCATATAATAACTCATGCATTAGATGTAACTGATCCCATTTAATGCACAAACATATTATTTTATTTCGAAAGACACTGCAATTAGTGACTATTTTTAAGCTTAATCACCTAAAGTCTACAATCTACCACGCGCAGAGCTGCATATGCCATGCTGTCACTATAATTATTAATACTTAGAATAGCAACAATACGACAACTATTTAGCTCAGTGTTTCTCAGCCTATAAGGGAGGTTTGGGCAACGTGAGGGTATAATTTTATTTATAAGTTATTGAACCTGAATTGATCATAAAGAGCCTTTTGACCTCAAGTTGCTTGTTTTTCAAGTTACAAGTACATAATGCAGCAGATATAATTACAGAAAAAGGGGAAATAATAAAATTAGAGACTTGTTTTGCAACTTGATGAGTCTACTTGCACAGCTAACGTTTCTCAATTATTAGTGTATCCTGTATATGATATGTATAGATATAAAATGACAGGTTTATAGAGGCATAATTTATGCTTTTTCAGCCCTTATCTACAACAACCTCGGCTGCAGATGTGATGAAGCTTGTTGGCCAATATTTTGAAAAAGAAAGTGTTTACTTAGCAAAAACGTTATTGGTGTATGCTGTCAATGATGATGACTATTTATATAAACCATATAACAAAATTGTCAGGGTTTTCACGGTGCACTAAAGCAAGGCTGTCTATACTATACATGTATATAGTATTAAGATCTGCAAAACTATGATGATGATTATATAGCTTCAGAGCTGCATATATAGTCAAGAAAATGTTGCACTGTTATATTGTTCCTGCACTGTGCATGTACTGAGTATATGCATCATTATATTATTATATTCTGCTGTTTTAGACCTGTATAAACTAATAGGCAGTAATTCAACATGCAAAAGAAGATTATTCTTTTGCTTTGTTTGTATAGTTTGTTTGTATAGAAAGTTTTGCTCCCTTTTGTTTTTATGTTTTTCTTTTCGTTGCTTAGATACCGGTGTTGATCTTTTATTTAATTTTAGTCAATCAATAATTTATGTTTGTAAAATATCAGTTGCATTGATTTAACTGTGATAATAGTGAAATTAGAACTTTCTGTTATTAGTAGACAGTGAAACAACAAAGCATTGGGTAATGCATTATTTACCTTTCAGTCTAATGCCAGCAACAGTCAAGAAGTGATGCTGGCGTCTGATTGTTGTGCTGATTGATTTTTTGTGTGCACTCTAAAACAAATGAAAGAACAAAATATATTTTACACCTGGAAATAAAATACAAAGGAAAAATTGAATTTAGCCATACCAAAACTTTTCGATTACAATTACTATGCTGTTGATTTGCAATGATATTTATGATCTGCAGAGCTATTATATAGCAACTAGAATCAGTTAAAAACTGTGTTACCATGAAAAGTCAATCTTTTACATAACCAGGTTTGTATTAGTACACCACGAGCAGAGAACAAAAATTGTATTCAAACTTTCTAAACAAAATTTTGAAAGCCGTTTGTGGTCAAAAAACACTGTGGCCTTATTTTCAGCTAAACCTTTTACACGCTTTTTCTTTGAAATCTAAACTGCACTTACTAAGCTATGTGAAGTCAAATAAAGGTTATCAAAATATTTCACAACAGCTACAGAAAACAGACCCAGTTGCGCAGCAATTTTTTCAGCAAAGCCTATATAGCAAAGGTGTTACATATATAACTGATGGTGATAACAATAATTCATTGTTGATGTATATTGTTCACATAATCTTAACTTTTCCAATCAATTAGCAGCCTGACTGAAACTATCTCTTTATATACAGTCATTTTCACTCATTGAATTCATTCTGTTCATTAAATTGCATGACTAATAATGTTTGTTCTTATCCCACTAGTCATGAAAACTTTTGCAAGGATATAAACATATGTATTTTTGAACTTTTAGGCTTTGATTTGTTAGTTTTACTGAGGAAATTTATAAACGAGATGATTTTATACTTTTACAATATGCAGCTACCTTACACGATGTCAATTATATTGGACAACATCAACATAAATATATCTACGGAATAAAGAACTTAAAAAGTTTGCTCTAATAACCGCTATAAGGACAAAAAGCTAGACAAGCTGTCATATCGGTTCTACGACTTGGTATAAACAAGTTGTTAAAACAATATGGCAGAATTCTATTTTATTTGTAATATAATCTATAGGCTGAAAGAATAAATGTTTTGATATATACTGTGTATTTAATAAACATAAAAAGACAGAATACATATTAATATTCAATGGAATACAATATATTGAGTCTTAACTAACACTGCAGGACAGTTGGATAATGTATTATATGTAATATATAATATATTAGCATAGCATACAAAGCATATATCAGATATCAGTTCCACTGATATGCCATCTATATGTAATATTAGCACCTTATTGTTTGCTAAGCTAATAGATTTGTAGTCAAGGGTTCATCTGTTTCCATAATAAGTTCACTCTTCCAATCAGACCAATCAAAGCCATTTAGTTTACCTAATTTGTCTATAGTATCACTATTTCTCTTTTTAATAAAACAGTTAGTCACTGTTTACATACACCATTATTTTTATTTCACATTGATAACAAATCTATATGTTATCCCTATAAAAAAGAAGGATTATTCAATCAACTAAGTAAATAATATTATTATATTGAGATAACCCACTTACCTTATGTTAAAGAAAATTTGTTTAAATGCATTACCAATGTACACAAGATTATTAGCTATATGTCACTGCACCACAAAACACCAATCTGTAGAGTTTTCCCACACAAGTATACATCTACACTATTTCCATTGTTACAGTCAAATAAAAAATAAAACTAAGGTATTGAAATCAATTTAGGTAAAATTCATAACTATATGCCTCTATGCTGATGCTAGTTCTGGTTGTTTTTTTTAAGTGCACAGACTATAGTGCTGCATATAATAATGTATTTTTCTAAAAACAGGCACTTGCATATTGTGTTGAATTAGGTTTATTATATCTGGGGGCATGACTGGTCACGGTCTTTAATTTAAATTCATAGCTTACGTGGTCCGTTAGCATTAGCATATTAGCATATAATAACTCATGCATTAGATGTAACTGATCCCATTTAATGCACAAAAATATTTTATTACGAAAGACACTGTAATTAGTGACTATTTTTAAGCTTAATCACCTAAAGTCTACAATCTACCACGCGCAGAGCTGCATATGCCATGCTGTCACTATAATTATTAATACTTAGAATAGCAACAATACGACAACTATTTAGCTCAGTGTTTCTCAGCCTATAAGGGAGGTTTGGGCAACGTGAGGGTATAATTTTATTTATAAGTTATTGAACCTGAATTGATCATAAAGAGCCTTTTGACCTCAAGTTGCTTGTTTTTCAAGTTAAAAGTACATAATGCAGCAGATAATATAATTACAGAAAAGGGGAAATGATAAAATAAGAGACTTGTTTTGCAACTTGATGAGTCTACTTGCACAGCTAACGTTTCTCAATTATTAGTGTATCCTGTATATGATATGTACATATATGCATGACAGGTTTATAGAGGCATAATTTATGCTTTTTTCAGCCCTTATCTACAACAACCTCGGCTGCAGATGTGATGAAGCTTGTTGGCCAATATTTTGAAAAAGAAAGTGTTTACTTAGCAAAAACGTTATTGGTGTATGCTGTCAATGATGATGACTATTTATATAAACCATATAAAAAAATTGTCAGGGTTTACACTGTGCACTAAAGCAAGGCTGTCTATACTATACATGTATATAGTATTGAGATCTGCAAAACTATGATGATGATTATATAGCTTCAGAGCTGCATATATAGTCAAGAAAATGTTGCACTGTTATATTGTTCCTGCACTGTGCATGTACTGAGTATATGCATCATTATATTATTATACTCTGCTGTTTTAGACCTGTATAAACTAATAGGCCGTAATTCAACACATAAAAGAAGATTATTCTCTTGCTTTGTTTGTATAGTTTGTTTGTATAGAAAGTTTTGCTCCCTTTTTTTTATGTTTTTCTTTTCGTTGCTTAGATACCAGTTTTGATCTCTTATTTAATTTTAGTTGATCAATAATTTATAGTTACGTAAAATATCAGTTGCATTGATTCAACTGTGATAATAGTGAAATTAGAACTTTCTGTTATTAGTAGACAGTGAAACAACAAAGCATTGGGTAATGCATTATATTCTTTTCAGTGTAATATGCCAGCAACAGTCAAGAAGTGATGCTGAAATTTGACTGTTGTGCTAATTGATTTTTTGTGTGCACTCTAAAACAAATGAAAGAACAAAATATATTTTACACCTGGAAATAAAATACAAAGGAAAAATTGAATTTAGCCATACCAAAACTTTTCGATTACAATTACTATGCTGTTGATTTGCAATGATATTTATGATCTGCTGAGCTATTAGCAACTAGAATCAGTTAAAAACTTTGTTACCATGAAAAGTCAATCTTTTACATAACCAGGTTTGTATTAGTACACCACGAGCAGAGAACAAAAATTGTATTCAAACTTTCTAAACAAAATTTTAGAAGCCGTTTGTGGTCAAAACACATTGTGGTTTTATTTTCAGCCAAAATTTTAGACGCTTTTTTTTAAAAATCTAAACTGCACTTACTAAGCTATGTGAAGCCGAATAAAGGTTATCAAAATATTTCACAACAGCTACAGAAACCAGACCCACTTGCACAGCAAATTTTTCAACAAAGCCTATATAGCAAAGGTGTTACATATATAACTGATGGCGATAGCATTAATTCATTGTTGATGTATATTGTTCACATAATCTTAACTTTTCCAATCAATTAGCAGCCTGACTGAAACTATCTCTTTATATACAGTCATTTTCACTCATTGAATTCATTCTGTTCATTAAATTGCATGACTAATAATGTTTGTTCTTATCCCACTAGTCATGAAAACTTTTGCAAGGATATAAACATATGTATTTTTGAACTTTTAGGCTTTGATTTGTTAGTTTTACTGAGGAAATTTATAAACGAGATGATTTTATACTTTTACAATATGCAGCTACCTTACACGATGTCAATTATATTGGACAACATCAACATAAATATATCTACGGAATAAAGAACTTAAAAAGTTTGCTCTAATAACCGCTATAAGGACAAAAAGCTAGACAAGCTGTCATATTGGTTCCATGACTTGGTATAAACAAGTTGTTAAAACAAAATGACAGCATTCTATTTTATCTGTAATATAATCTATAGGCTGAAAGAATAAAAGTATTGGAAACAAAATAAAATAATTAACAGTGACTGAAAAATAACATGTTTTTTCATTGTGGTTATAGAAATATCTGTTGTTCATGCAGATTGCAAGGGTCTGCCTTTGACTCATGTTTTTGAGTAGAAATAAGGCCAGCCCTGCTGCAAACAAAGTGCATGCTCAGATTTCTTTATTCACATCAACAGTATAGAAGTTACATTGACCTGCATGTGGTTATTTCAGTATATATTTTCCTAGAATGTTGTTTAGAGACATAAAAAAACTGCCTATGCACAACATACTTTGCATCTGTTTAGTATCTCGTAATTAGACATAAAAAATCAAAGCCAATTATAAGGCAAAAGACCATAATACTGTACTATCATTGGATAGTTCTTCATCAATAAACAGGTAGTTGCCAGTGGTGGATATGAACCCCTCCTAGATGTTTCTCGTACTTCTTCCTCAAAAAACATTTTCATTAAGCCAAAAAGAAATAACAATACACCTTTTTAGTTGACACTTTTTAATTTCTGACTGATATTTCACCTTATTTCCAATTATAATTAACTTTTAACCGGCACTTTTCTTTGTAGTAATTCCTACCCTTTAGACTGTGTACTTTGAAATGAGTCTGTTTTACTCGTTACATAAAGTATAGTTGCACTGGCTACAGGTTGACACAAAAGCAAGCCTATCTTGATAAAATCATGCGCAAATGTAGAAACTACCAAGGAGTTTGTTCCTCATAATTAGAAATTGACAAATTATTTTTAATCCGTTTAAAAGCATCTGGTTAGGGAAGCATATGCCGTGTTCAATTTGTTATTCTAGCCTTAACAATAACAGAATGCAATAATTATAAGTTTATGAAAGTAATTTGTTTTCTTTCTGATTACAAATATAATATTTTAGTATATATTGTAAATTTATAAGGCTTGCATTAGGAATAACGCAGCTAAAACATCATTTTCCTTAAAGTCTTAAAAATATATAAGTAGGTATAACATAATACACTATGCCAATAAACTTATTAAAGTACCAAGCAAGCTTAGCTAGTTTAAGAAAAATTACACTAGGTAAATTCCCATTATTTATAGAATGCTTGCTGATATTAGCTTTTGATGTAATTAAAGTAAATTATTATTTATCTTTCTAGCTAAGGATTTCTTGCCGTAAGTTTTGCTTTTATGCATGGAGAAATGTCGTAACAAACGAGTTAAATTTTTATAGCACATAAAAATGTAATCTATAAGTCGAAGATATTTAAACTTAGCCATTAACTCATTTTAATTAGAAATGTAGCCTAAATCTAATACAATACAAAATATATACCAGTATATATAATATATTTTTACCATGCTGTTAATTACAGTATTTGTAAAACAAATTTTATGCTCATTAATTAAATGCAACAAATATTTATAAAATACTAATAATGTTGAATAAATAAATTCAATAATTCCTTTTCTATTTAAATGGCTGCATAATTTCTTGCAAGGTTGTATAAAGGAGTTGTGGCCTACAACTTATTATGTGTTCAATTGCCACATATGTCTTAGGAAGAAGAAAACTCCCCAAAAATTCTTGGTTTGAAAATTCTAGTATAATTAAAATCACTTAATATATGTCTTTGAAATGCATTTTGCCACTCTGCAAAATTGCAGGAACAAATATTGCATGAAGTAATAAATGATTTATGAAGTAATTAACAAACCAATGTAAAAACTGAATTGTTGTATATAGAACACAACATATTGATTTTCTTCAATTTCCACATCAAATCTATATATTCAATTATATCTAACCAATGCTAATAAACTAAACATGCATGCATACAAATATTTGCACCATATGCAAGTAATATTAGCTAATTAGCAACTATAGCATTTTTTTCATTATCTTTATTGCTTGCATATGTCTAAGTATTATTAAAATAAGGTTTTTATTTGCAACTTTGCACCACAAATTACATAAAATCTAAAAACTTGAGTTGTGACATGCATTAGGGCTACCTATACACAAATAGACCTTCATAAAACTCTCAATGATTTTATTCAACTCATGTATGCAAAAGTTTTGCATTAAAACAATTCTTCTAAATCACCCTAGAGCAGGAAATTATTACAAAAACAGCTTGATCTCATATATAATATTTCTCCAGATTAATTTTTTTTCCTGTATTTAAACTAACTTAGCAAGTGAAGGTTGTGATATCACTCAGGTAATCACATATATATTATTCATAGCTGTAATACTTTAGCAATGAATAGATCATGTTTAATTTCCACTCTACCTAGCAGTTTTTCAGAATTATAGAGCTATGTATATCGTGAAATTAGAATAGCCTAATAGTTTTACATGTGCTTATAGCTAGACAAATTAACTTAAAAAGCTTACAATAATTAGATGATATTTGCATTCTTTTGAAGGTTATGCTGAAGCTACTGCAAAACTGGCCATTAGTTTAGCATAATATGCAATGCCACGCAAAAGCATGCCAAACAAGCAACGTTTATTTACCTTACCAGTGCAATTTTATCACCTTAAACACAAAAGCAAGTATAAAATACACATCCATATTAGATTAACTGTCAAGTTAAAAAAAGACAACATATATTCATGAGCTGGTTCTGTTTGCACAAGTACAATTTAGACCAGCTTATTATTTAGATTGCCACAAAAATATGACGTAAAATATGTCTTTAATCATTATTTTGATATTCACTGGTTGAAGATATTTTTTATATCCTAATATGTAAATATTGTACATAAATCTTAAAAATTAACTAGGTGAATAAGGAAAACTGCTAATTTTATGAAACTGTTATGTTAATATATAGAGACAATGGCTATCAACAAATCCCACCAGACCACAAACTAATTGTAAATACTAAAGCAATTATATAGTGCTATGTGTTGATCTAGCCTAGTCAATACACCACAAATATGTATTATGACATACCACATTTTAAGTACTGGGTTACCATTTATTCTAATGGGTATTTGTTTAAACTGTTATATACAGCTTTTTGCACTACCAATATACAAGCCAGTTGTTATTCTGTCACTTTTTATCTACATCTCTTTTTAATGCCAGTTACTTGTTAGCTTCAGTACAAACAGCTAAACATTCTACTCTACAGCCAATCTTACTGTTAACTCTTGTTTAACAATATTACAAGAATCTAAAAATTTGAGTGTGTTTTAAGTATAATATTCTATCATTATAACTTTTAAATGAAACAATAATATGATAAATGCATTATAACTTTCTGAAAAGTTTGTTTGCAAAGTATATGTTTTTGGAAAATAGTTTTACAACATTTGCTAGGAGCATTATATTTATTCCTATCTAAAATAATTTTGTTTGAACTGCTATGTTTGTAATCATGTAATCAGAAGTAAAGCATCAGTAAAATGAGTATAAGTAGAAGCTTGACAGCTACATTAGGCATTGCTACATAGTACATAAATATATGGCCGTATTAAATACTTAGCTGCATTCACAGATAAATGCATGGCTTGGAATTACAATACCATGAATACATTATTTATTTAGCTGGGTAACTATACAATTATGCCAGAGTGAAAAGCTTTTGGTTATTAATGCCTGAGATGTCTAACAATCTACTTGGGAGACCACCTTGTTGTTACAGAGTGAATGAGTTATTTGTTTGGCATTTGGATGATGGCACAAAGAAAGGCTATTTGGTTTGTTACTTGAGACTAGTAGCAAACTGCTACAGTCATAGCATCTTAGAAGATTTTGCATCACTTGCTAGAATTGTACATTATTTTAATGTAGCTATTGAAATTAATATCGCACTGAAAACACAGTATTGCAAAATCTTAAGCTGTACATAATTATATTATGCATCAAAAAGTACTTCTGCTATTCGACTATCCCAGGTTTATTTTAAACTAGCACTGCCAAAGTGCCTTGACTCTATTACAGTGTTTACTAGCTAATTTTGTTCTTCTCAATAGTGAAATAGATCTATTGCAAGAAATTAATGACTAGATATAACAATAATGATTTTTAGGCAAGACTTTCGCATCTATATTGCTCATCTGCTAGCTTGAAATACCCCTCTCCTTGGACTAATCTCAGGCTTTTCATTGTTGTTTAAACAGTTTTTAAACTCCTATTTCAATAAATCATTACCAACACTGCCTGCATGTATTAATATTCATTAGTGCCATCAATGCACTGTGGAGACAGCACCTGATGTTCTGTATATTACATTATAGTACAGAGATACTAAATCCAAAACATCTAAAATAATTGATGCTTCTACCAGATTTTTAGCACACCTATAATATGTATTCCTGTAGTAAATATTAGTAAGATGTTTTAACTGATAGTTTTTATGCCATTATAATAGTTTGATACTATAACTACAACTTGAAACTCTTTAACCAGCACATTGGTTAGTAATATTGCTTCTTGATATTTAATTGCTGGTTCACAAACTATCAATAATAGGGATGCATATCAAAACTTGACTGCATTCATAATATGATTTTAATGCTAGGTAATGACTAAGCATGTCTGGCTGATATGAGGTGACTATTTTGTACACTGTTTAACAACATCAGCTTTTTGGGTTCATTTAAAGCATCTGCAAATCTGTATTATACATAATTACTGTTAGGGCCAATTAATTAAATTGTTAACCCTGAAATGCTTTTTACACTGTAATACTAAGTAGTAAAAGATATGTATATTTATATATATATATATATATATATATATAAACTGATTGTAATTTATACATCACATTGTACATTTAAAAAAAATCACAAAATACATAATTTATTAGCTAAATTTCAAGGCGTTTTGTAGGTAGTGGGTTAATGTCAATAAAGTAGAATCCGGGAAGTTGAGTAGCTTTATTCAAGAGGAAGGCTCTCCAACAGTTCTACCAAAGCCTAAATAACATGTATAAAATAAAGGTTATATGCACAATTTTTTTTCCAAAACAGCCTGCAACTGTTTTGCTATTGCATATGCCCTATGCCATTCATCAAGTAGAACAATTTTAACCAGGATATCTAGAAAAGTTGACACAAGGGCTTTATAAACTATGTAACAGTAAAACTGTGAGTAGAAATTAATTGACACTAATGAATAATGCTTTAGGTGCTGGCAACAACCATAAAAGAAAAGTTATATAACAGACAAATAGAAAAAGCACTAAACAAATCAACAGCATTATATACAATTGGGGCACATACATGAAAACAGCAGCTATAGTGTCATTTTCTTAAGACAGCACTATTTTAGGTATAAATTTAAGAAGTATTAGAAAATGCAGAAATTTACTGCAATTGGTTCATTTTATTTAAGTTAGTACATACTGAAGATCTCAAGTTTTTGCTAATGAACATGAGTTTTGGCCCGAAACTAAAAAAATATCAATAAATACACCTAAATAATCAAGGCTCTTTTTAATTTTCTTTGATTTCTTATGCTTTTTTCTAATTACAGCAACTTCTGACTGAGGATCGCCACGGTTAGTTTGTAACAGTAGGCAATCCAAATGAAATGAATAAATAGGAAAAAACATGAGAAATCATGCAAAATTAAGAAGAACCTTGATTATTTAGGTGTATTTCTTGATGTCTCACTAATTTTAAGCAAAAAGCATTGTTCATTAGCAGCTAAAATGTAAAAATGGCTAAAAACTGCAGATTTCCAGTGTGTACTAAATTAAATAAAAGGACTCAATCACCTTTGCAACATAATTCAATAATTGCATGGTCAAGCAGAATAAACTACAATTAACAGCAACAACAGTGTAATAGTTGCGTAGAAAAGTTGTACTGCAAAAAACTAAAAGAATGCAAAATCTATAAATGTGTGCTACCAAGTAAATGCTGAACAGACATCATGAAATAGTGTACGAAATACAAACTATTAAACTTACCTGTTGATCTAATGCAGCCAAAACCTTAAGCTTAGAGTAGTGGAATGGTGCTGTTCGATGTTGATATGCTACAAGTAGCTAAGATGACTCAAATTCTTGCCTTTAGGAGTAAGAGGCCTCAGCTCAGTTTCAACAAAACTTCCAATAATCTCAACGGATGCGCTCAATTAGGAGCCACAACAAAGCACACCCATGTCATTTTAGTAAACTCTAAAAAATGAACGGAAATAAAACTGTTAGAGAGTAAACAGAGAAACATATATAGTGATGGGGGAAAAACCTGTCAGCAAAGGTTATATACACTCATAGCCATAACACGAAGAAAAAGATAATGAATAACAACCTATTCAAGATGACACAAGAAACCAAACAAATTTCTTTGACTAAAAATATAATTAAATACTATATTACTTGGCAAAAAATATTTGTTTTGAACAACGTATTATTGGGAAGAATTGCCAGTGTCTTAAATTTTGAGATTAAAGTTTCTGCCTTATAGCGGAAATAGAGAGGCAATCAATAGTGTACAAAACATGTTTTCAGTCATTGGCTGTTGACTAAATTGACAAAGTTAAAGAAAGCTTCCATATCATTATTTATTTTGTTCTCAAGTGTGTGGTTACAGTTTCATGAGTCAGAAATATAATTATTTGAGACATGAAATCAAATGTAGTCAAAAGAGTGTCATACAATTTAAAATGTAGTAATAGAGCTTTGACAATAATTTCTTCTGCTAAGTAAAACAGGTACCATTATGTGCTACTTATCTTTTAGAGATGAACATCAAGGATGTTGAAAACAAAATAGTTGTAAATTACAGCAAATACCTTTCTACTTACCTAACCAGAGAAAATAAGTTTTCAACCTTGCATGCACTCAGCTGGTTTTAAATGTTTGGATCAGTGACATCTTTATAACTGATAGCAGCATTATGTGATAGCTTTAGGAATTGTTACCTTAAATCTAAATTATATAGAACAAGAAGTGCAAAAATATGGCATTAGTACTCATTGCACAATACACACTTGCTAGAGTAGCTAATCTAGCATCACATTAATTTAAGAAAGACAAAATTTTATTACTGTTCACAAATGATGAATATTAAAATTGGAATAATTAGACAAATTAACAATGATATTGATGTTACTTCAAACATTACTAATGGTAAACACCAAAATACTAATAGGAATAGTCATGTTAACATCAATTAGAAAAGTAAAGATAATTTGAAAATGAGACAGTTTATAGGTCTAACTCTTATAGTTGACAAGCAATTACAGGGCAGTCATATTGATGTAGGCTACCCTCAAAATGTAGCACTTTAAAAATATTAAAAAGACAGCACATATAAGAACATAATCTTAAAAATAGGCATATGTGACACCTATATTTTGATTAACAAAGAAATCTTCTTTACTTTATTAATCTAGCTCATATAATGGTATTCTGTCTTAGTATGTTATTTTATTACTTGAAATCTAATAAGCTACAGAAAAGTACTTCAATTCAAAGGCCTTCATAACTATTCTTTAGTTTGCTATTTAAATAAACAGTAAGGTTGATGAATAAAATAAAAGTTAGTAAAGTAAAAACTAAATAAATTGAGAATAATATCTCCACTCTAAGGTTATAATCCTTATAAATTAACATTTTAATACTCCTGTTATCCTTAGGTATAGTTGTTAGCAATTTAACTATGAGCTCAAAGCCAAATGTCAGTATCAGCATCCCCATTACATTGACTAAGACTGACTTTACAACCCTCAAGCTGTGGTACTCAATTTCTATAAGTAGTAACTAATAACAAATATAAAATTATTTATTTGCTACTGATAGTGATAATAATAATAATTAAAAATAATAATATGATCCATTAAAATAGAACTAATAAAGCCAACGACGTTAATGGTATGTCTAACTAAACATGGCATGTCTTGTCTGGCAGTGGTTATGTGGAGGGCCAGGCAACCTACGGCCGTCAACCCGTTAATGGCACAACTAAAAGAAGATACTCAAGAGAAGACAACAAAGTTGTCATGAAATGCTGCTTCAAAAGTACACCCAAATTGAGAGGTTATAGAAAAACAATGTATGAGCTCTGTAGACCCGGATCAAAGAATTATTTAAAAAGAATGTGCAAACGCTGGAAAACAGAGGAGAGTTTAACATCAGTGAATAGAGACTAGCGGATTAAGCAAGAACTATGAAGAAACACAAGCATTTTATGGAAGAACTCCATAAGATTGAAGAAGGAACCTTGCAAGAACTAGGCACATCAATTGGTGAAGAAGATAATGAAGAGCTAAATTTGCAAATAGAGGATGTTATAGTACAACATGAGATAGCATATAAATCAGCCATGAGAATTTTAAGAGTACCTAGTTCAGAGGTAGAAAAAGTGTTAGTAGAAAAATTATAAATGAGCATAACAAACTATCTAATGATCGACCAACACTAAGAGCCCTTAGGCACATTGAGAGGGTCAAATTACTACAGGCAGTAAAACAGATTAATGATGTGCTAAACTGTGTTGAGATTATTAATACCATTGAGCTTAATAACACCACCATGGCTTGTGCGAAAAATAGTAACAGAACAAGTGTGTAACAAAAAGGAAAAAGAAAAACTGACAATGTACAAGTATGGAGAATACGACTGCAGAAGAAATAAAAAGAAATTAGATCAGACTTAAGTAAAATAGCAGAGTGAAAAAGTAGAGCTTACAATGATTCATTGAGAAGAATGGTTGAAGAAAAATATAGGATAAAGAACAAAGAGTGTGGTGTAGTGATTGAAAAACTGAAGCAAAACCTGAGAGCTGTAAGCCAGAAGATAAACAGATATACAGAATGAGTTGATCAATCTAATCAGGACACAATGTTTACAATGATAAGCGCTTTTATCAAGAATTACGAGGAAATGAATACGTACATCTAAAGAGGCACCTGACAAGGAAATCAAAAGCATTCTGATAAAATATATGGGGTCAGCCAACTAAAAATAATACCAATGCAGAATGACTAAATAAAGTTGGCAACAAATTGGAGCATATGTAAAGACAAGGAAATTAGATCTTAGAAACGATGCAAACAACTGGAATAGCAATTAATGTCATAAGGTTGATAAGAAAAAGCATGAAACCTGGAAAACACAACTGAAGTACCTGGAAGAAAAGATAGGAGAAATAAAGATCAAACTAAGAATTTTCCAAGGAGACTCTTTATCTCTATCCCTTTTCTCCAACTATCGATTCGCATGACAGAAGCGGCTCAATGATGCAAATTTCGACGAGACAGAAAACAAACCATCTCCTATATGTGGATGACCTGAAGGTAAATAGGAAATCAAAGTGGGAACTGGAAGCTTTGGTAAACACTGCCGGGATCTTCACAAGGAATATAGAAATGAAATTTGGATTAAAAAATGTGCCACACTGGTTATGAGAAAGGGAAAGAAAATTAAGGGCACAGGAATCAGTTTGCCTGATGAACAGGTAATCAAAGATCTGGGTGAGAAGCTGTATAAATATCTAGGAGTTCTTGAGATTGATGGAATACAAATATATGAAATGAAAAATAAGATCAAGGAGTACTACAAACAAATAAGAAAAGTTCTGGATTCAAAACTGAATGGTGAGAACACAATCAAAGCAATAAACACATGGGCAGTAACAGCAGTGCATTACACAGCTAGAATACTTGACTGAACTGTTTCATGAGCTAAAAAATATAGACTGAAAGACAAGGAAGCTAATGACAACAAACCGTGCACCCTATCCGAGAGCAGATGTAGGCAGGCTGTATTTTAGCAGAAGGGAAGGCGGTAGAAGAATGTTGTTAACTGAAAAATGCATAAAGATTGAAAACTGCAGCATGTCAGACTACATAAATATAACATAGACTGATAGAAACACCACACTGAATACCTTCCTAAAAGACAAAACGGCGGTAGAACTAAATAATGATAAAGTGATAGAAAGAACTGATGAGTGTAAAGAAAAGCTTCACGTGGTCAATACATCAAAATGGTGGAAGACATGAAAGCATTTTCCTGGAACTGGTTGAAGTATGGTTGGCTGAAAAAGGAAACAGAAGGACTGCTGACAGCTGCGCAAAATCAACTATTCACTACTAGAAATTATAGAGTGGCTATGATGAGAGAACAGGGTAGCAAGAAGTGTGGAATGTGTAACGCAAGAGACAAAACTTCGATGCACGTATTGAGTGAGTTTGAGAAGGTAGCAGAAGGAGAATATAAGAAAAAACACAACCTTTTGGCATTGATAATTTCAATAGTAGTTGTGTGAACTTCGTGGGTTTCAGAAAAGTAAGAATTGGTACGGCCATCAAGCAGAATAAGTACTGGAAAATGATAATGTGAAAACCTTGTAAGATTTTAACATACACACTGACGTAGTCATCAAAGTTAGGAGACCCGATATATTAGTAGTTGACAAGCATAATGCTGAAACAACGATAATTGATATCACAGTCCCTGTTAACTACAGAGTAAAAGAAAAAAATTCGAAAAGTTAGGAAAATATCAGAATTTAGCACTAGAATAAACCCGCCTTTGGAAAACATCAAAAAAGTCATCCCGTTGTAACTGGAGCTTTTGGAGCTTTATACAAGATTGTAGACTGGCTGACACTACTTGGAGTAGCTGAAAACAAATGCTCATTAATTCAGCAGACACCCTTACTAGGATCAGGATAAGCTCACATCCTGAGGAAAGTTCTATCCATTTCAGCCTAGTATAACTAGGCCAATGGTAAAAGGTTACACCAGCTAAAAAACTACGGTCAATCAACAATAATAATAATATACAACTATATTAGTGCAGTTGGTTCTATTATTAGATTAGCATATCGATTATGACTTTTCGATTGTCACCCTGATACTATGAGTAAAATGTACAAGCATACGTGAAAGTATAGATATGATCATAAGTATAAAAATAGGTATAAGTATAAATATAAATATAGGTACAAGTATAAAACGAATGAATATATTATTAATAATATTAGTCAGTGATACCTATAACCGTAATGGTTTTTAGACTTACAGTTATCATTAACATTAGCTGAGTAATATGATTAGTTAAAATAATGGTATTCATTATTATATCATAGTTATAAGTTATAACTCTAGTCTCTAAAGAGCAACAGCAAGTGTAATTGGGATATTCATATTAAATTTCATATTCACATAGTGAAATGTTTATGTTATGAACTAATTTATTCCTTCAACATTTAACTATAAATATGATTAACACTAACTTTGACCAGCAGTATTACTAAAAGAAGCGTATTACAAATATAAGATGATAAAATTCTAGTAGTAGGACTAATAGTATTACTAGGTCCAGTATTATTCTTGTTATCTTATTCATCATTCATGAGTTATCAAATTTAAAATTACTACTTATTAGCATCAGCATATAAAAAGTAAGATCATTAGGAATAATTATCATGAGGTATGATCTATGATTTGCATTATCCATATATAGTTTAATATCAATATGATATATTATTATTGCTGATAGTCTATGTTATAGTTAAATTTATACTTATCTTTACAGTTACCTATAGTAGCACTTATTAGTTATTTGTGGTAGCCAAACTAATGTTTAATATTAATAAATTAAACTGAGTATCATAAAAGTGTTACTAAGAATTTTAATTATAATCGTAATGGTGATCATATTACTTTATTATAATTATTATATTTTATCATTAATGCTAAACTGAGTTAATGTATATACTTTGAGTTTTACTATTACTCATTATATTTACACTTATAGTAAAACTAAATATGTAAAAGTTATACTTATACTATTATTATTCGTATTTCATTAGACTTACATCTAAGATCGCAGTCCTATTACTACTACCACTGATACTAGTACTACAACTAGTACTAGTACTGCTACTAGTACTAGTACTACTACTACTACTACTACTACTAATAGTACTGTTACTACTACTACTACTAGTACTACTACTAGGTCTACTACTGTACCAGTACAACTACAAACTTTGAAAATAACTGCAAGAAAGGTATGACTTACTCTTTTTCTTAGTCTTACTGTGACTCTCAGTCGTAATGTAAAATAAAATTGTGAACTGTAAAGTTAAACCCAAGGCTGAAATTTATTTAATTAAATTTAGACAATCTGAATCATTGGCACAATCCTTGAGTTTGACTATTACTATTAGTATTATTATTAGTGTTACGATTGTGATTATCATTGGCATTATGATTATGCCATTATGATTATCATTATGATTGTAATTGTGGTAATTCTAACATTAATTATAATCATAAATTAAAAGGTAATGATTAATGATAATTATTTTCATTTTGTAATCATAATGATAATCATAATGATGTAAATTTTGATGTAAAACCAAAATACTAAAACTAAAAGTAAAAGTTATAAAATTAAATGATAATATATTATAATGATAATTATTATATTTATTATATTATTATTGAATATATTATTTCATATTAGAAAATAGGTTGCAGCTTAGCATGATTAAAATTCAGTAAAAATTAGTTTACCAACAGCAAACATGCATGCGTCTTGTCAACATTCAATTCGTAGTGTCATAGCGAAGCCAGATTATTGGTAGTACGACTACTAGAACTACTACTACTACTAGTGATGGATTACAGATCCTTGGCGATTTTAGCTGTGAGTGACCTTCGCCTCACATTCTCGTCATGTGCGCGGCATTAGACTAAGTAGAGGGTATGAAGCACTGAGCTGGAAAAGAAAGAATATATTTTAATTATAGGTAATACTAATAGTAATATAATTTATGGTAATATATAGGTAATATTATTGAGTTCATTGGTATAGAGGATAGACCTATCACTGATAGTATCAGTATCAACTACCACTTACGTACTACTTCAACTTATAACTTACCTTCAACTCAAACTCAAACTGAAACTGCTTGGAATCATTTGACATTTGTCTTTGATCATATTGGCATTGTCATTGTGATTGTAATAACTATTAATATTTTTAGTTCAACATCAATGCCGAACATATTGTAATAACTAATAAGATAATCATAAGGTTGATATATTTTGCTAATACTAATACTAATACTAATAGTTATAGTAATAGTTATAGTAATTCAGTGTCACTCTCACTCTGGTGGAGTGAGACTCAGACTTAGAGTTAGAGACAGAGTGAGTCCGAGTAAGTCTGAGTGTTGGTAATAGTAATAGTCATATAAATTTAAATTATATTTACTTATTTCTAGCAATCACAATGGCAATAGTTATAGTAACTTTCACTTACTCTTAAATCATTGAACCTGAACTAAAAGTAAAATTAAGCATTATGATTATCATTATGATTATACCTATGATTTTATTATGTTTAAATTAAAAATCAATATCATGATAATATCATAGTGATAGACATTTTATTGATAAATGATAATATAAAAGTAATTTGATAAATTATACATTGATTTTGAATTAAGGAGATACTGATACTAGACCGGTACTGAAAGTGATAGTAATACTAATAGTAATAGTAATAGTCATATAAATTTAAGTTATATTTACTCATTACCGGCAATCACAATGGCAATAGTAACTTAAACTGTAACAGTAATGGTATGGGTATGTTTGAAATTGTCACTATCAGTATTGCTATGAATCAAAATATAATGCTATCATACCAATAATTTAAAATAATATTACAAAGCTTCAGTAGCAACTTTTACTTGTACCAGTTTGGAATTTTGAATTATACATATTCTTAGTTGAAGTCTTCAAGTTTATTGTCAAAATGAACTTGAAATTAAAGACTTAGTAGTAAAAATTAAACTAAGACTGACTGTAAGTGACTAAGATTAAAAATAAGTAATTTTAAATATCGATTTAGTATTTTTCTTACTCTTTGTCTTAAAATTGACTTTTATTTTGCACCTACTCCTGGTCAATGATTCTTTTGTCTATTTATATTACTATTGCTATTAGTATAATTGACTTAAATTTAATAATAGATATGATTATATCTTTATAAATGTGATATTTGATTTTATGAATAGTAATTCGAAAACTCTTTGGTATTATTTATTTTTGATCATTGTAGTTATTATCATTATATTTGTATAATAATTATGATTATCAAATTCAATATCGATATTTGTATTATGGTATGGATATCTGCCTCCATCCCATGTTCTGTTTTGCAGTGCCTTTTTACATTTACGTCTAGGTTCACATTGCGATGGTCATACTGATAGCACTTGGGGACAGTGATGAGCATAATGATTATCACTAATATTAGGATTATCGTTATTAGGATTTAGAATAATTTAATAAACAAGCAACTTAAAACAAATGTTTTTACTACTAATATAAATATACTACTATGAATATTATAATTATTATACTTTACAATTCAAAGTAAGATAATCATAATACGAACTGGTAAAACTAAATATAAAGTAAATGTAATAATACTAATAGTAGTTATCCATTCCCCTTTGGTTTCACATACTAATAATTGGAAACCTCTGTCCTAATATTATTTCTATTAATATTGCTCAAAGTTTGATCCCTATTTAATTTTATAGTTCACTCACCAGCTACATAATTTTATTAAAATACATGTGGTATTGGTTATAGTACTAGTGAAACTTGAAGTTGAATAGCATGCTTATTACTCACTGCTCTTTGCTTACATTATTAGGATTACTCTTTAGTCTTAGAGATACCCTAACATAAACTTGAAAGCTGGAGGTAGTACTAGTCTAGTGCTGTGTTAATCCTACACTGTTGACTTATCAACACTGTGACTATAATTATGACTCCTAAGTCAAAGTCATTTTCATATAGTAGTAATCACTATGACAGACTGAAAGTCAGGAAGACTAAATATAATGGTAAAGTGTGTAAGAATAAATCATACTTAATCAATTACTTTTAGTTTTGTTACCAGTGTTGGGTCAACTTTCAGAATAAAGAATAAATATAATTATAAAGATAAATGGATAAAAATTCCAATCATGGTTTAATGTGCCTATTTTAAGCTGTTAATTTAATTACTATAATATAAGTGCTCAAAATACAACTTTTGATTTTCATAATTATGTTTTAATTTAATACAGATACCATAGTATCATATACAGTAGAATCAGTTGTATCTTATTTAATAATGAAGTAACTTATTGGAGCTTTCACAGTTATTAATTATTTACTTGTTAGTCTTTGAACTGGGACAATGTTTGAAACTTGAAGTAGAATGAAGTTTGATTTCAGTTACCGCAATGGTATCTGCAGTCACAATAGGAATACGCATATAACTATGTTTATATTTGTGAAAAATATATAGTCAAAACTAGATAAGGTAATAGTAATTATAATTGGTTTCACTTTTAATATATTCCTATAAACTGGAAAATAGACAGAAGCATTTAATCATGAAAGTAAACCTAGTGGAAGTAAATCAATTCACTAAGTATAGTAAAATATTTACTATTCAGTAAGTTTATTTACTTTAGTTAATTGTACTTGATTATTTCTGTCGGTTTTTCAGTTGATTTTTCTACCTTTTGCTATAGCATATCAAACTACCACAAAGTCATGCTTCCGTATTACAATTATAAACATAGTGTTACTGTGTAATGTTATAGTAATGTAATAGTAATATTTGGATCATTGTAAGTATTTCTGTTGTTGTACTGATTGATAAATATTTTTTAGCTTGCATGGATATTTGCAACGATCAAGATGTCATTTGAACCTGGACTGGAATAAAGATGGCAAATCAAGAAGCTAGCTACAATTATTCTGCAGAAAGAAACTTGGTAAGCAAAAATAAGCTGCAGCATTAAGCAGTAAGCAATATGACGATGAACTTTGCTTGATTTTGATTGACCTTAAAATATCTGGTCACCTTTCACCAACGTGGTCCTGCGCGGGTGGCGGGTGACCTTAAAATGTCTGTTGCACGTAAAATAAATTTTGGGACAGTCAAAAGTATGCTGATCTTTTTCGTATTTCAGTGCATCGGTGTCTTAGCTTAAGAGCTGAACCCAACAATTATGATCTAAAGCTGTTTTTTACTAGAAAGTGATTTTACTGTCTTTCTGATTATTCTTGGTTTTTCAGCTTGATGAATTGAATAAATGGATTTGATTTTGGGTATTATGTAATGGATGAAAGAAATTTTTCTTAAATTTGTACTGAGCAATTTTTGCTATTGCTATGATGTTTAGTGATAAAATTGCACCCTTAATAACCCTGAAAACTTTCATTACTAGCATTTGTTTATGTTCATTTTTAGGAAATTAAAATGAAGACACAACTCACCGATGCTATCTCACTGTGCCTGCATGCAGTTTATCTAAAAAGGTACTCCTATTAGCTGGCTCTTGCCCAATACCTGGTTGTCTCTGTAACTATTTTTTGCTCGCAGATGAGTTTTTTGAACTTGACATTTTATTGATTTTGAAAGTTATAGTGAGCTTTGAACTTGCTAGCATCGTTTTTAAAGACTTGCTGCAGTTTTTATCAACATTTTTTAAGTCAATGGTGTTAGTTTGGAAGCTCTCTCACTCCTCTCTCTGTCTCTTTCTCCCACACCTTCCACTCAACCTCTCTCTCTTTCTCCCCCTCTCTCCCACCCTCCCTCTCTCCCACCCTCCCTCTCTCCCACCCTCTGTCTCTCCCACCTTCTCTCTCTCCCACTCTCCGTCTCTCCCACCTTCTCTCTCTCCTAACCTTTCTCTCTTCCCTTTTCCACTATCTCTCTGACTCTCTCCCTTTCTCTCTTCTACCCCATCTCTCTTCCATCCTCTCTCCTAACCTTTCTCTCCCACCCCCCCCCCCTCTCCCACTCTCTTTCTCTCTCTAGTTTGCATGGCTTTACCCAATTTTGGTTTATTTTTTTATTTTGTTTCAGAGTATCCAAAAGGAAAGCTAAAATTTATTTAATATATATTATACCAACTTGAGCTTTACATATAATATCAAATAAATGCTGTGTTTTGTTAAAACAATGTTTGCAACTTTGTAGTATATTCAAATTCATAATTTCTTTGTAGAGTCACGCAACAAGACACTACTCTGACACACTCACAAGTTGCCACTGATCCAGCAGTATAGATGATTGTTTTCTCCACTGGCTATGCTGTCACGCTTTACTGTTGTGGTGTTTGAAACAAACCAATTGTTTGCCTACGCAGATTAGGGTGAGAAAAAAAGTGAGAAATGAAAGCTGTTTTTAATACCAACTACACTTAGTTTTTATTGAATGAAAAACAAAGTGAAATCATTAGTTATCCGTTAAATGACTAAATCATTGTTTATAAAGATGAAACACAAATAATCTTATAATATGCTAATGAAATTTGGCTTTCAAATAGCTTTTTTCTGTATATTTGCTGAGGAAGTTTATCTTCAACAAAACTTCGTAGCTGTTGAATATGTGGAGAGTATTTTATATTGCATAAATTTATAGAGTAAAAGGTTCTCATCAAACTTTTACAACTTAGCTCATCGACGGTTTAAAAGTGTGAGTCACCCTTCACACTAGAGTTTTATAAAGTTTTAATGAATGTGCAGTATTTTATAAAATATTGTGTGTCTCGTAAATTTAGCTGTTTCTACCTTTTCAGTGAGATTGGAGTAAACACACCTCAAAATTCACATCTGGTATCACATTGATTTATCGCAAGTCAAAGTACACCTACTAACTCTTCCTTCCTTAATACCTGCTTGCTTTTGCACTTCTACTCATTTCATATACCTAGCATTTCTCTTGCAGATGAATTACATCTTTTAAGTTGTAAAAGCCTTAAATAGCATGAAATTAATGAGGTTTAAACCGTGGCCACACTAACTATTTATGCGTTTATTGATGGGTTAAATTACACGAAAATATTGTCTCTTTCTTTTTAGTTTCACCTAAAGTATTACATACTATTGATGGAGGCTTTGCTGAAGTTTTTGGGTGATGATATGTCAATAATTTTCCAGAGAAGATGATGCCACGGTGGCTGGCATCATTATGCAGTTTCCAAATTTCTTTCGGCTTTGCTCTAGTGAAAATGTTGGAAAACAATCAACAAAAAGGTTTGTACCATAAACGAAGTTATTGTGTTCGTGTTGTCAAAGCATAAAGTGTGCTGGAAATTTTTAGGTTTCTGTTGAGATGCGTTTTTGCTTTTCCTGCATGAAAAAAGTTCCAGTTTCAGTTAATATCACTAACGGAGTGCCCACCTATATTTTAAATCATATTGATGCATAAGTTCTTTTTGTAATATTAAAAGTATAACTTGCTTAATTGCTATTCAATGCCCTTTGAAGTTTCCAACTGTAATTAATTAGTTGATTTGACAGCATAGTATTGATGATTGATGAAGGCAGCCGATATAATTATAAGCATAAATATCTATATCTACATGAAGATGTCATTCCCAATGATTGTTATTCTGAAATCAGCTGATTAAGTTATCACAAACTAAACATTTTGACCAGCGGCTTGCAATGCAACTCGGTGAAATTTCAGACCTAGATAAATTGAATTTCTTACTGAAAATCGTGAAGGTATTAAAGTTTAAAGTGAAAGTTTAAAGGGTCATCTCTCTGCGAATTCTAATAGCATGGTGCCAATTAGACTTGAAAAAATTTCAAGGCACTACAAAGCACTAAGCCCATTCTTACAAGTAGTTTCAAAGTGCACTGGAATTTCAGTTTACTTGTCATTGTATAGAATCCTGATCTACACTATATAGCATTCACTATTGCCTGCTTCTTCTAAGCATCTATAATGTATTAACTACAGTTTGCTTTGAGAAGTGAATTTCTACTTGGTATTTTTTCCTTATTGTTCCGTTGTTTGCCAGTAGTCTTAATTTAATGGATTTTCCCTTTTCAAAAGTGGTTGTGACAATCAAAACACATCATGCAGCCTGCAACTACACAATCAGTCAGTAATTTCTTCCATTAAAGTAGCTCTTCTGGTTACTCTTGCTCACCTAAAAGCCTGAGCCTCATTCAAATTGCAATTTTTTAGAGTTGTTAGTTTTTCATGCAGTCTTTCATTTTTTTTTTGTTAGGCACAAAATTAGTATTCACTAGACCTAATCTTTCATCTGCATGTATGCCTATTGTTTGTTCATTAAAGAAAAACCTCTGCTGAATATTGAACTAATAATGAAAATAAATTCCCTAAACTAAAAGTAGCAGTGTGATTTTGGTATTACAATTAGTTGTTAGCATAGAGTCAAGTTATTGACAGGAATTTTCAAATTGAAATGAATGAATTTCATTGTAAGTCAGCAAGATTTAGTCTAAGTAAACATAGCATTACATCGTGTTTTATTTAGCATTTGCAGAAGGCAACATACATTTTAAGGATTATTGTAAACTTAAATGTAATTTTAAGTACTTTCCATGTTTGTTATTGTAGATGGTCTTGTTCTTTAGGATGGATGTGACAACTCCTTGTGTCAAGCTTAACTGATTGACTACTGAATCCCAATCATATGTTTTGCCAAAAAATGTGAAAATGGAGTGCATGTCTACTTTATTTGAGAAAATATTAAAAATACTTTTGAAACTTCATCTAGCCAAACAATACAACAGTTTCATTTTATTAAAAAATATCATTTGCACAAAAATGTATTATGTAATCGAACAATTTCTAGAAAAAAAGTGCTTTCCTCCAGTTTTGCTAATGAACTACATTTTTCATTATATGCTTGTCTTTATAATTTTATTAATTGTTTTTTCTGGTGAGTCAATTAAAGTCAATTCAACCTAGAAAAGTCTGAATTTCAGACTTAATTTCAAGCTAGAATATTCACATTTTTAGGTCTGCGTTTGCAAACATTGTTGTGTTACTTTACTTTTTATATTTTTTGAAATAAATATCTTTTTAGCTTGTGCCTATTCATGATTGGAATAGTATAATAATATTTAACTTTTCTTCAATTTCAATAGATGAAAATGTTGATCAGTTGGAGTATTCAGTTTAGCTGAATTTTACTTGCTTCTGCGAAAACAATCTTTTGGAGTTGTCTGCCCTCTCTTTAGGTAATTTGTTGACCTATGGTCAACGCAATAATTATAACTTTTTAAAGATGCTTGTGAACCTAACAATATAGCATAACTATCAAACCACATTATTCAATATCTGCATAAAATTTAGCCGATAAGCTGCCACCCACTGAGCTTGAAAAGATATTAGAATTCTAGCTCAGTGCTGCCATCAATGTAGATATTTATAATGATATAAAGCCAAAACTCATTATTTATAATGATATAAAGCCAAAACTCATTATTGCATGAAATTATCTAACCATTCCTGACAAAGAATCGAGATAATAACTCCAAAGTTGGTCAGTTGAAACCACAGCAATAATACTTTAATTGTTATAATTGTCAGGTTTAATTTTATACCAAGCCCCAATAAGTACATATAACTATGACAACACAGCCTAAGCACCTCCGATGCAAGAAATTTAGTATTGTGGTGCTGCAAATCCTCCAGTTACAAATGAGTAGAGCTTTCATGATTATTGGTCTACCATAATGTTTATTTAGTTTTAAGGACTAGCATAAATGGTATTATATGCGGGAGGTATTTGAAAAGCTTCCAACTCCATCTTCAACTACGGGCTATTATAATTATGCCGATAAACGAGATACTACACTCAGACTGCCCTGTTATAGTACTATGATTGGCTACTGCAAAATTTTTGCCGATAGACAACATTTAATTATGATGTAATGTATCTCGTATTGGTACATAAGTGTTATGTCTGAGGACGAGATACTGTGAAATTATGCCCTGGGTTATTTGCACAAACCATTGTGTGTTTTAATCATACACATGTGTATTGTGCTTTTAATATCGAATATATAATCATTTCTGACTCAGTTATATCATATTACTTGAAATACAAACAAATGCAGTAAAATGAACAGCTTTTGTTGGAACTAAGTTCTAATAAAACAACCATTTTAAAAAAGATGCCAATTACATGTATAATATATAAGGTTGCATTATTTTCACTATATTTTAGCAATAATTAATACTTATAATATAGGTTTCATATGGAAAATATTCTATTGATTCATTATAATCATATCACACTAGTTGCTAATGGTTTTGGATAGTCTTATTTTGGTCTAGAAGATTTTCTGTATAAACACAATTTTTTGCTTTCCAATGTTTTGTTGCCTAGAGCGTTGTTATTCCAGGTCAAACAAAATTTTCAATACATAACCAAACTTTATCAACTTGATAACTTATGCATTAGATGTAGCTGATTCCATTTATCGCAGAAAAATATTTTATTTGGAATTAGACACTGTAATCAGTGACTATTTTTAAGTTTGGTCATGCAGAGTCTAAAACCTACCACATGTATCTGTATGCAGTCACTATAATTATATAAAATAGCAACAATATGACAACTATTAGCTCAGTGTTTTTCAGCCTATAAGGAAGGTTTGGGCAAAGTAAGGGTATATTGTATCTATATAAACTATTAAACCTGAACTGTGCATGAAGAGCATTTTGACCTCAAGTTGCTTGTTTTTCAACTTACAAGTGCATAATGCAGCAGATATAATTAAAGTAATAAAGAGAAATTGCTAAAATTCGAAACTTGTTTTGCAATTTGATGAGTTCACTTGCACAGCTAACCTTTTTCCATTATTAGTGTATCCTGTATGACATGTCCATATGTGCATGACAGCTTTATATAGAGGAGAAAGTTAAATATTTTTAGCCATTTTCTAAACGACAACATTAGCTGCAAATGTGATAAAGACTGCTAGCCACTATTTAGAAAAAAACTGTGTTTATTTAGAACTACTTTATTGGTGTATGCTGTCAATGGTGATAAATATTTCTATAAACCATATAAAAGAAATTGCCGGAGTTTTCACTGTGAGCTATAATTTAAGCAAGGCCACTTATACTTACAATACATGTATGCAGTACTAATTGATCTGCAAAAATATGTTGATTATATTACAGCTTCAGAGTTATACTGTTCTTGCACTGTAAACTTATTGAGTATATATGCATCATTAGATTATATATATTCCGTTGTTTTATACCTGTATAAACTAATTATAAGTATACAATATTTCAATGCATAAAAAGCAATTATTTTTTTGTTTTGTTTGTATAATTTGTTCATACAGAAAGTTATGCTCTCTTTTGTTTTCATGTTTTTGTTTGGATTGCTTAGATACTGGCTTTGATCTTGTATTGACTCTTAGCCAATCAATAAGTTTTTTTGTAAAATAACAATTGCATCGATTAGACTGTGAAAATATTGATTAGAAATTTCTGTTATTATAGTAGAAAGCAAAAAAAACAAAGCATTGGGTAATGCATTATTTTCATTTTAGCCTAATGCCGGCAGTATTCAAAAAGTGATGCCGGCATTAGACTGTTGTGCTAATTGATTTTTTGAGTGCACTCTAAAACAAATGAAAGAGCCAAATATATATCTGACACCTGGAAATAAAATACAAAAGAACAATTGAATTTAGCCATACCAAAACTTTTCAGTTAGCTGATAGCAAAAACAATTACTATGCTGTTGATTTGCAATAACATTTATGATCTGCTGAGCTATTAGCAACTAGAATCAGTTAAAAATTCTGTTACCATGAAAAGTCAATCTTTCACATAGCCAGGTTTCTATATTAATACAGCACAAGTGGAAAAAAAATTATGCATTATGTAGTATTCAAACTTCCCACACCAATTATGGGAAGCCATTTGCGTGGTAAAAAACATTGTGGTCTCATTTTCAGCCAAACTTTTTCAGACGCTTTTTTAAAAATTAAAATGCACATATTAAGCTCTGAAGCCAAATAAAGCTTATCAAAAGATTACAGGAGACAGACCCAGTTGCACAGCAAATCTTTCAACAAAACCATCAAACTATAAAAACTTGCTCTATTTACAATTCTTGATACTCATTTATAAGTTTATTCAATTCACAAAAGCATGAGTTTTTTCCTAAACTGGTCATGAGAAACTTTGCATAAATAAAAATATATGCATTTTTCAACTTTTAGACTTTGTTATTTATAGTGAGAAAAAGTGTATAATAATTTAGTTACTTTACAAAATTTAAATTATATAGAGATGTGAAAATGAAATCTACCAACTAAAATAAAAAGTTTAAAGGAATAGTGTTGCAAAAAGTTTTACGAGAATGGAAAGTAACATATAAGTAGCCATAAAACTGCTATATTGGTTTAATAATTTCATGTCAACAACATCTTGTACTTCGTTATGTTTTTAATAGAATAAATAAGCTGAAAGATTAAAAGAATGTTTGGAGAAAAATAATTACTACTGTTAAAAATGATTTGTGCTGTTTATGCAGATTGCAAGGATTTGCTATCTATATAAATTGCAAATCATACTGTTTTCATATTTTGTTTCAATATGACTATGTTACTATTGTAATTTAATTTTTGCACATATTCAATTAATTTGCTTTTTGCAAGCCAGTTAGGGTTATGTTGCATCTCCCTGTACGGCTGTGGAGGTAAATACAGGACTGGCAGGTTTTCCTACAAAGACCAAATATATGTGTGCAATAACCTATGGGTAGCTCTTAGTATTTAGTGCGGTTTTTCTTGATCTGCTTGCAGTGCTGCGCTGCATGTACCGCCCCCTTTTGTTGTGTTGAAACTGATTTGATTGGTTGAATGGAATGAAAAAAAGCCTAAGTTAAACAGGCAATCAAAAGAGCCTTGCACAGGTAACTAAAGTTTAGATATACAGCATTGCATGAGTTTTAGTGTTTGTAATATATATAAACTGATATAGATTGCTATATATATTATAGTGGTATTATTTTACTGCAAACAATGCACTGAAAGGGATTGTGGTTGTATTAATCAGTATAAATATGGTTTGCAATTTCTTAGTGCTGCTATACAATATTTGGTACGTGAGCAGTAGGTGCATGCAATAAAAATTAACCGGGCTTTATTTGGCTACTGCAGTAGCCTTCTTGCTACTTCGATATATTCTAGGGCTCTCCAATCAGGTAACAATTCTTATATATTGCTTAGTGTGCTATTATAGGTTTGGATGAATAATTAACGGCTATAACTAAGTATGTGGTTTCTTTGATTTTATTGCTGAGAAGATGAAGGTCTTAATTATTTAGATATCTATTTTATATACATATTATAAACATATACATGTTTTATGTTAATACACCTCTAAATTCTAATTATACCTACCTAATTGTTTATTGCATTTGCAAGGTATTAAGTCATACTTGCAACACCATGCTTAAAGAATTTAAATATCATACAAAAGCTTTAAAAACTAGGTTATAGTTGCTTTACCTATTCGAATATTTTCTTAGATGCAACACACCATGCATTCATGATACAGCAGCTCCCTAACTCAAGAAGATATTGCTTTTTTGTTATTATGCCAAATTACTTTATTAATCATAAAAATGCAGCATAAAATATTTAAAAACAAAGTTCTGCATGTATAGATGCATTTATAAAAGCTACAGGCACCAGATTCAGGGGTAAAAAGTATTTTTAAAAGTTCATTGAAATCAAAATCTTTAATTGCAAAACTAAACCTTTACATAGAGTAAAGCCATTAGAACTATTACTTTGTATAATTTTATATTCATATGCGTGTGTTTTAAGATCTGATTCTAATTTTTTTTACTTGAAACACTCTTTATAATAATTTTATATATATAGGACAACTGCAAGTATGAGCACAGAAGGAAGCAATAACTTGATTAGTGAGGATGCCTCAAAGCTACCCTCTACTTCTGATTCTGCTTCAACTTCAAGGTAAATAACTTTTTATAAAAATTTTGTTGCTTATTTCAATATTTATGCTTACTGCAGTTTGAATTTTCCTGTTGTTACAGTGGGTTAATGACAAATGTAATCTCGGCTACTTTGATTTTGCTGTTTTACATTTTATTAATTCAATTGATTTAAATACAGTCAGTAAAATGTTTCTATGATCAAAACTTTGTTTTTTTGCCGGCATGTTTTAAATCTTGTTCAAACTGTATCTAACTTCCATGCATTGTCATATTTGAATTTGAATATTTCTACTTAAAATTTCAGAAAATTTGGAAATGTTTAAACCTTGCCACTCAAACATGTGAGTGATTGAAATTCATGTATATTATATATTAGGATTTAATATTTCAAATGTGGAATGATGACTAATATTATCAATAAATAATAATTTAACCATAATAATTAAAATATCTGTTACTATATTTTTTTATAGCTTTACAATTATTATAACAGTTATATAATCAAATGAGTTATGTTTGCTATTGTTTTTTTGCCTTACCACATTAAATGTTCATGCAATATTAGCAAATTATAAATATAAGCTTACAGATTGCTGTATCAATTAAAACTAGAGTAGTGCAGTTTGATATATATTGTAAAGTGCATATTAATAATAACTACAAGTAATTAATAAAGAAAAATAAAATATAGCCTTATTTTATTTAACTACATAGTCAGAATTATTTGTAAAACCTTTCAATGCTAACACACTAATAGTTTCATATTTTGTATATAATTGTAAGAGATCACACACATGGCAGCATTCCTTATATACCTAGTTAAACTTAATCTACCTAATAATATGGTGGTAATTTTACCTAATTTAGTACAAACTGGTAAAAGATAAGGCAAAATTTTTTTGCTCAAAGGTTTATAAAATGTTAAATAGTAAATAAAATAACACTGTGATTGTTCTTGTTGTGTAGGCCTATATGTATTGCTTATTATTAACTTTGACTTTTCATGCCCGGGTCCGAGATACGAAACAGACTAAAAGTATGCTGTGCATCGGTATTACTTATATGCTCCTATAATACAAAGTTTTGCAGAAATATATACTGTTGTATATACAGGTCACAAATTAACATAAGGTTATCTCTATTTTCAATTTTTACATTTACGCAACAAATTATATAACTTGGTGTTGATTGTCTTACACAAACTCCAAATTGCAGTAAGCTCATTATGCCTACACATATTATATACCTACAATTACATTGGCAAAGAAAGCTGTATTTATAAATTCCCATTTATAGTAGAGTCTGATTATAAAAGTCGAGAAATAGCTTCAAAGCTTCATTTCCTTTGTTCATTCATGCATAATTATATTAAAATATGGTGCTAAAAGAAAAGCTGCACTATGTTTTTATAGTAAATTATTATTCAACTATAAGTAAATGTAATGCTGGTTAAAGCATTAATATGTTTACTTGCTTTTTCAAATATAAGTTGAATCAGCTATGATTGTTGCATATTTGTACGTATGCTTATTTGTTGCAAGAGCAAAGGAAACGTGTGCTGTTTTCTAATTAAAGTTTATATAAACATAATTCAAAAGACACTCACTTTCGTGAAAATATAACAATTATTTATTGTGTGCATTAAGCTATTGCCAGCTTGCTATATTTATGATATATATAGACTAATAGCTGTCTCATGCTTTCTTTAACTTTCTTTAACAACAAAACCCATAGCTTCTAATTTTAATAAAGCAATCAGGTAAATTTATGTAAATTGATCTACATGTATAAAAATATATAAAATATGTATTGTAGAGGTAATAAGATATTACATTGTAGGTCTAGAAATGATAAGGTAAATACAGTACGACTCATGTGTTATGCAGTTATAACTGATAGACTGTGATTATGTAAAGCTGGACACAAATGTTAATACTATTATAAACATAAACTGTTTGAGCATTTCTCTTATGCATATTAGATAAAGAAAAGACAGATAAAAAAATTTAGGAGTTGTTGCCCCACA
The DNA here is from genome assembly GCA_964035545.1 of Bugula neritina. Taxonomy (NCBI): domain Eukaryota; kingdom Metazoa; phylum Bryozoa; class Gymnolaemata; order Cheilostomatida; family Bugulidae; genus Bugula; species Bugula neritina. The sequence continues at coordinate 11,105,497 of OZ037771.1, forward strand.
TATTACACATTATTTAAACAGCTCTCAAACCTATACATTTTGTCTATCCTAATCAACAATATTTTAATCTCATTTTTATTTGCAAGTCATGAAAACTAAAAAATAGAGGAGTGATGTAGTATCTATTTATTCTTCAGCTGTGAAGTTAGATATCAAACATGAAAAATGCTAATGTCATTGAGAAAAAGGTGAAAAGCTTTTTTTTACAAAATATTAATTACAGGTTAAAAAAGGATATCAAGCCAACACTAGAGATCTAAATTGTATTTTTTTCTTCTGCAGTGTAGTGGCATCAAGCAGAACAGATGCTGAGTTTGAGCAAGAGATAAACGCTGACATCAAAAATTTTGGCAATTTTCTAGAAAATTCGACACGAGAGAAGTTATCAATGTATGACGAAGTGATACTCAGTCGATGGGTATAAACTTACTTGCTATCAATAAAATTATATAAATGTATATTGTATTTTCATACAGCTAGATGTTGAAGTTCCAGTGATTTTAAAGTCAGTAACTGTAGTGTTGGGTTAACCCAGAAGCCACTGTGGTGTCATTGGTTAACTCAACACTACATCTCACCCAGTTCTCTGAATTTCACTGACCTCTCTACTACTCCTACCTTAACCTCTAAACTCCCACTGAGGATTACTACTACATTTCAATAAAGGGCGAAATAGTTTGTAAAATAATTACTCCCACTGGGATTTGAACCACAGACCTCCAGTTTGCAAGTAAAATAATTACCCCCACTGGGATTTGAACCACAAACCTCCAGCTTGCAAGCAGGTGCTTTAACCAATTACACCACAGGGGCTGCTCAACACTACAGTATGAGAAAAATAAAATGTGTTAATGAATTACATTATTTTAGCTCTTTCAACTAATCACAATGTCATATCAGTTGCATTTTGTCATCACAGTAAGTAGACACACACAAACCTCTGCCACAACTGTTTTTATTGCATAAACATTTTTGCATACATTGTTGATTAGTAAACTAATTTTTTGTAAAACTACCTTTATGATAGAGCCAACAGTTTTAATAGCAGTTACCTTGTTCTACAAATAAGTTGAATTATTAGGTTTCAAAATTCATTTGGCTTTGTTGTCTTTAATTGGTTGGTTTTAGATTTATAGGCTAATTTCTGACTTTTAGGTATCGGATGGTGAGAGAAGGGCAAATATTTTATATAAAATTGAAAAGTTTCTTCAAGAAAAACACTTTACAGTGCCCTATAAGCTTTTCAATGACCCAATACATGGAAGTATCAAAGTGCATCCTGTAGCTCAGAAAATTATTGACACTCCACAGTTCCAGCGACTACGCCACATAAAACAGGTCTGGTTTAACATGTTATTTTTATAATATTATTATTTCACTGTTGCGAGCTAAAAACTGATATTATATAGGCTTTGGTTATCTTAAATGTTTGTTTTACTATGTAGTTGGCATCATTGAACCATGTGTACCCCGGAGCTAATGGCACCAGGTTTGACCATAGTCTGGGGGTGTACCACTTAGCTGGGAAACTTGTGAAATCTTTGAAAGAGAATCAACCTGAACTTGGTCTGACAAAAGTGGATTGTCTTTGTGTAGAGGTAAAACTTCATTATAGGTCACGGTACTTTATTTAGTGTACACTGTTTTGGGAAAAAATCCATGTTCATTAGAAGCTAAATTGTGAATACAGCTAAAAACTGGAGATCTTTAGTGTGTACTGAATTAAGTAAACTCACCCATATATATATATATATATATATATATATATATATATATATATGTATATATATATATATATATATATATATGTATATATATATATATATATATATATATATATATATATATATATATATATATATATGTATATATACATATATATATATATATATATATATATATATATATATATATATATATATGTGTGTATATATATATATATATATATATATATATATATATATATATATATATATATATATATATATATATATATGTATATATATATATATATATATATATATATATATATATATATATATATATATATATATATATATATATGTAGCTCGAATCAACAAAAACTTAAAATTGCATACACATCTTTACTCTCACTACTAAACTAAACGACACACAATGCAACTGTAAACAACCTATTCCTACTGTCCTTTAAATGGTAAATACTTATACAAACATTTAATCTACCAAGCAACTTTGACAAGGCATGACAATAACTCCAGCCATTCATACATAGGACTCTATTCAACTTCTTTCAAAGCCAGATTCAACAACCATAAGGCCTTTTTCCTACACGAGAAAAAGCCAACAAAACACAGCTCAGCTGACACATATAGAATTTAAAAAAAACACAACATTTAGCTTAAAATAAAGCATTTTAAAAATTTGTAAATCATACTCAAACTTAACCAACAGATGTAACTTATGTAGCTATGAGAAATATATAATTTTAAAACAACCAGAGCTATCTTCCCTCAACAAACGTAACTTTTTGCTTGCGAATTTAACAGACGCTAACTGAAAAATTCTAGCATAGCAATACACAAAAAATCTAAATTTTAAAACAAAATCACTCAACCATGCATAATGACCTGATGAGCAAAGCTTGCTCTACAGGAAACAAATTTGTAGTCAACAATGTTGTGATTTCATGCTATCACTAATTGAGGGTATTTAGAGCTGAATCAACACTGCCAACTTGAAGTAAGAATATGGCTTATTGTGCGAATTATATAAGAGTAACTAACTACACAAAAGACAAAATATATTACATCGCTGTACAATATGGTCAACACACCTTAACTAGCCTACTGCTACTAGCCAACTGCTCGCTGTTCAAGCATACTACTCATTAGTTTGTATCACTAGCTCCATCCCTCATTATTAGTTCCATCTCAGGTATCGCTATCCATTGAAGCTGCTGCTTAATGATTACAGTCATTGGCTCCTTTAATTGGCTAATCTTAGTCCCTTGTCTCGAGTGGCAGTAGCGTAACATTCAAGCTGCTTCAGACCAAGTGCATCATCTCTGTTGCACACTAGGATATTAGAGTATTTGGGTGGGAAGTTTTTTTTCGATATATAAATACTAAAATTCTCTACATCCCTCTCATCTATCAAAAAACAGGCTGCCAAAGATGACCCATCTAGAAAGGTGGGCAAAGGCCAGAAACCCGAAACCGTCCAGGTAGTGCTGTAACAGTCCAGGTGTGCCGGCTGTAGTCGACAACATGACTAACACAGCACAAACAAAAGAAAAGAAATACAAAATAAACATAAAAGATAAAATGTAAGCCGCATTACTGGCCATTCAACAATAAGGGTAGAACTTACATAAGTGGCCAAAACAAGTTGCAAAGCAAGCCTGAGCAGTACTAACATAGACATTAGAATGTTTCTAACAAATAGTATTTTTCTTAAGAAAAATTATAATTGGACATAACAAATTACGATTTTTACAATTTGTACTTGAATATTTTTTGTTAAAATTGTTATAATTATTATCGTTGAGCATGAACCATTATTTTAATTTTTGACATTGTATTACGCTTTCACCACCAATAACATTATAATTAATGTTAAATGCCAGGCACTTACACAATTACCAGCCGTGGTAGGGTTGATTCGAGGACAATGTCGCTGTACGATTAGGTGGTAGCCAAAATCCAGATCCAAGATTTGATGAAGGAAAGATGCTGACTCTCGTACCGCCAGCCCGCAACAGCCACCGGATGCAACGACATTCTTGTATTATGATAAAGATTATGCTGTCAACTGTCAGCTCCTTACACTGATTACGAATGCTTCAACCAAGTGTCAGGGAAGGGAAAAAAAGAGTGGGGGTGACCGTCCTCTTAGGCTCCATCGCTGCCAGCCTGCCATAAGTACGTGCGCGCACTTTGACAGTTACAATTAAAAAAGGCGTTCGATCTGTATCAGCTTAAATGAAGGGTGAATAGATGGAGGACACAGAAGCAGGCCAGAAGTCTACTTTTTGTCTATTGCCAACAGTATATTTCTTACACAACTCAAATTCAAACTTGAAATTGAACTCGAACTTGAACTGTAACTTATAACCATGAAATTAAAAGCGTCTTGTTTACTTAACATTACCTAACACAACTGACAAAACGTTTAGTTAATGAAGTAAGCAACAAAAGATAGTATAATACTTGATACTTACAATTATTTTGACAATAAAGTCTAAGTTGCCTGCATCTTTAGCAGGAGGAAAATTGAGTAACACTGATCATTGAACAAAACTGCCAGTTTATAGCTATTGCGAAAGCTTTCACAAAAAAACTTTCGTTACATAAATGTTCTCTAAAAGCTACAAAAAAGCTCTTGCAACCCGCTACACACGGTTAAAGTGATTACATAATACTCTTTTTCAGCTGGTGGGCTGGCTCCACCCTCGTTGCTACCCCAATTGAAACAATTATAAACGCACAACTGGGGCACGCAACTTCCAATTGCCAGTTCCCCCCAGACTTCTTTTGCAATAGCTGCAAGTGGTTCATCCATCGCGTCACACAACAAGTCTTTCAAGTAAGATGGAAGGGTCCTAGTACGTTGACTACGTTTTAATCGTACTGGGAGAGGTGCTGCCACCGGTGAGTTCACCACTACAGGCGGGGTCTCTGGTGTGGGGGGACAATGGACAAACTACCCTCTCACCTTCCTGGTGATTTGCACTGATTGCTAACTTTTGAATTTGAGGGAGTCTCAACGGTCGCAGAAATACTTCAAATCTGCACACTTGGCCCCTTGTTTGGCATCACTAGGTCACCGTCCCTCCTTCTTAGCCCGGACTAAGTTGGCTACTACCCCTAGTAGTTTAGCTTGGAGCCTACAAAGCTTCCTGACATTTCTAAGTAGTGTAGATTTTGCATGAAGGGTGATGACAGCTTTAGAGAGGGGTTTAGACCGGAGTTGTTTTTTTTTCTAGCTGTATACTCCTGCTTTCCATATCTGCTCTTCTACGTCCGAGCAAGGGGATGCACCATCCCTGCGCTCAATGTTTAGGCATTGCTTACATTCCTTTCCACGCCGCCGGCTCAATCCATTGGCATTGCCATATTTCTTTCTGAGTCAGCACTCGATTCGGTATGCAAAATCAGCTAGGAAATCAAGCCAATGCGCAACTTGACTAAAGGGTTTAGCTTGTCTGCACAACCATATCAATGACGCGTAATTCATTCGCAGTCTGAATGTTTGCCGATACAGATATGGCCTGAAGTGTTTGACCACTTTAACTACTGCCAAGACCTCTTTCCTGGTAGTGCAGCAGTTCCTTTTAAGAGCCGACATAGCTTTACTGTAATAAGCCGCCACCACCTCGCGACCATTTTAAACCTGAGACAGCACAGCACCCACATTGTGGTCACTCGCATCAGTGTCCAGAATGTACTCCTTTACTAGATCAGGGTACGCCAAGATCAGTGCCTCCATCAGGCAATCTAAAAGATGCCCGATTGCCTGTTGCTCTGCATACAAGCACTGCCAGCGGACCCCCTTTGCTGTCAGCCGGTTTAACGGCTGAGCAAGTCTTGCAAAGCAGGTTATGTACTGTCTGTAGTACCCTACCAACCCCAGAAATGCTCACAATTAAGGGAAGTCCAGAGGGTCGGCCCAGTCTCGCAGTCTGCACCTTCTCGGGGTCTGTATAGCAACCTCGCCCCAACTAACTATATGGCAACAACGCACACTTAGAGGGCTTGAGCCTCAGACCGGCGGCTCGAAGTTTGTCGAACACTTCTCTGAGCCGACTGACATGAGTGTCTAAGTCAGGGGAGATGACGATGACATCATCGAGGTATATGAGCAAGGTTTTCTAGTGTAGCCAACTGACAACCAGCTCCATGAGTTGCTGAAAGCTGGCCGGAGCAGACATAAGTCTGAACGGCAGCACTTTCTTCTTCCAGAACCCATCCTGCGTTATAAACGCAGCCTTGTCCTGTGCATCAAGACTCAAGGGCACCTGCCAGTACCCGCTCAGCAAGTTCAACATACTAAAGAATTTGCTGCCAGCTAAGGCATCCAGTGACTCATGGATCCTCAGAAGAGGGTAAGTGTCCTAGATTGTCACGCTGTTCAGTTTGCAATATTCCACGCAAAACCTCCAGCTCCCATCCTTTTTCCAAACCAGTACAACTAGAAAGCTCTAAGCACTATGAGCTGGCTTTATCAGGTTCTGGTTCAGAAGGTCTTGCACCTGACAGCTCACTTCCTTTTCTTTCTCAGAACGTAACCAGCGGGTCGGCTGCCGAATCGGCTCATCCCCGTTGCCAGTGTTGGGTTCTTACATAAGCCTGGAAAACTTTTCTCTAATACATCACAGCTTGATTAAGGTCACCCTTCTACTAAATCAATAATTATGTTGCTTCATTATAATTATATATAAAACAGTGCCCAGCTTATAACTTCAATAATTTTGAGACTAGAACCAAAATTTGAAAACCATTTTGTAGATCTTTTGCTGATCTATTGGAGCCTTTTTTTAAATTTTCATTCGTCAAACTTGTTGCATTTTATGCCCCAAAAACAGTCAAAATTTGCCTATTTTTGCATAAAATAATATGGTCTCAGTGCCTAAAAAATAATTCAATCCCTAATGAATATATCTTTGCAAAAATTGACACATCAAATTATAAGGTATTTGTCTATTGGAACCTTTTCAAATTTTCTGTATAAGTTTAATATAATTAATGTAAACATGTAATTTATACGCTAGTTTTATCCAAATTTTTACTCCTCGCTTAGTCTGCACGCATCACTGAACACGGTAGAGCTGCGCTGTTATATGCTAGCCATCATAGTGATTACTGGGAGCTTGTGCGACCTATGATTCATGATGTTTGCGCGCTAAACCAAGTTTGTCTCTGCACTAAACTAATTACATAGTATATGAGACTGGTTATTAGATTGTAGTGTAGTAGTTAGAATCTTGGTAATGGCAATGTTGTTGTACTGCCTATAGACGTGAAGCTGTACAACGTGTAGTCTACTCTGAATCTAGATTTTCTGTTGTATTTATCTGAAGCAATTTCCGAAGCCTGTACATTTCTTGCTTTGACATGTTTCTTTTTAGTGCAAAGCAGTTTAGTGATACAGCCTGCATGATAACTTAGACATCTTACATTGGTAGAGAGAGTTAATGGCCTCTAAATTTTATACTTTTTGTGTGTGATTTCAAAGCAAATTTGTTGTTCTGTAGAGTAATTTAAATTATACTAATGGTATATTTACAACCAGACTTACTATAATATTGTTGTTTTGAAATAATAAATTTTTTCAGAATCTACAAAATTTTTGGAGGGAATTCTTGTTCAATTGAATCCTAATCGCATAAATTTCCTTCAACAATAGTAGTGAAGTCTTTATAATAAGTTTATTATCAGCGGCATGAGTATAATAAGTATGAGGTATGTGCATTGATGAGGATATTAAAAAATTAAACCCTGTGTTTGGGATTATTGGGCCTATTATAGGCGGTGAAACGCAGAATAAGAGGTTTAGAGAGAGTTTCAACATGTTCTCAAATTGGAATCTCTTAAAAAAAAATTGAAGAATTTTGGCTGTTTAAGCTTTTCTGCTATTGCACCTAACAAGCAACTTTTTATAATAATACAGTATTAAAATTCTGTTAACTCACAATGTAGTTTCTGATTGATAAATAATTCTTGCATATAACAGACTTGCGTATAACAGACTTGCGTATAACAGACTTGCGTATAACAGACTTGCGAATAGCAGGCTTGCGTATAGCAGGCTTGCGTATAGCAGGCTTGCGTATAGCAGGCTTGCGTATAGCAGGCTTGCGTATAGCAGGCTTGCGTATAGCAGGCTTGCGTATAGCAGGCTTGCGTATAGCAGGCTTGCGTATAGCAGGCTTGCGTATAGCAGGCTTGCGTATAGCAGGCTTGCGTATAGCAGGCTTGCGTATAGCAGGCTTGCGTATAGCAGGCTTGCGTATAGCAGGCTTGCGTATAGCAGGCTTGCGTATAGCAGTAAGCTATTTTGCTAATGGCTCTGCATGGCAGTGACTAGCGATTTGTACGCAGTGACAAGGTGCTGCTATTTTTAGCTAAAATAAGCTCATGATTTGAACTTAAATGCCCAACTATACTACTTTTCACTAATGAACAACTTAGGCAGGTTATTTTATATTGCAATATGGTTTTAATTACAATTAGCTTTAAATGGTCAAATATGTAACTCGATTCAGCATTATATGCAATATAGATGGATATGTGGTGTCATCCCAGATAGACGCTTCTCAGTTAGACGCTATTTTTTAATTTAGTACAATATATATTTTATGTGCAATTTATTTAAAAAGATATGTCGTTAATAGGTATCCGTTGAAAGTAATGTCTATTATTAATGTATTACTTTTTTGCTCCACACAAATCTATATAAAATTAGACTATTATTCCAAAAAACTTATATATTATCTATTATAGCTATTGCTATTAGCAGACTAGCTATTTAGCATCTAATTCAACATTTATATAGGTATAGTGTAGCAAAGCAAAAGATAGCGTCTAACTGGGAAATGTCTAAGTGAGAAGCGTCCAAGTGGGAAATTTAGCTTAGCGTCTATCTGGGATGAAACCAGATACCTATTTGTGTAATTTCACATTTTTTTGGGCCTGACCAAATTTCAAATAAACATAACTTTAGGGTTATTGGATTTGGGTACAAGTTTCTGTACACTTATACTATTCATTTCCTTTACTCGCTTATACCAATCCACCTATAATGTTGGTAGCTTACTATAGGTTGTGCACTTTCAGTCTACTAGCTCAGTAAGAGCTTCACTACAGTTTCTAGCTAATGGCAGCAGTAGACATCAGAATAGCTATAGGCCTAGCTTTTTTGTATTGAAGGTGTGACTTCTAATCTAATTAGGTTATAACTAAAGAAGTGGCGTACAGTTGTGGTATTATGAAGGAGTTTTCAAAGTTTTATCAATTATTTTTTATAAAAAAACAATAGTAAAATAAATAAATAACTGTTTTATCATTATTTATAAAACAATAATTTTTATTTTATTCATCAATGACTAAAGCGTATGCTATCATAATGCTTTTAAAAAGCACATAGAATGTTTATAATTCACATTTACCCCCCCCCCCTTCAGCAAAACCTACCCTAGTCATTCCTCAGCTGCAATGTACTGTTCTCAAACAAATCGCTCTGTATAATATCATAGTAGCTATAGCCCACAAGCGTTACTTATTTTGCCGTATACGTTACTTGTAAAAGCTAGCTCTTTGTATATTGTAGTACCTTTGTGGGTTGAATGAAACTTAGTGTAGAACATAACTATTTGTAAGAGAGAACAAGATGAAGTGTATTCATCAGTAGTAACAATCTTTATTGTAGCGTAATAGAATGGTCTTCAAAAGGCAAGCTCCAGTGGTAGACTGAACTACACTGGAAACTCGCCTGCTTTCATACACAAATATGTTAGAAAAATGGTTTGAGAAACAGTTTACAAAAAAAGAAAGTAGACAAAGGAAATGAATAATTCAATAGGCCAAGAGTTTAGCTATAATAACAACCTTTTGAAAGCATTCATAAAAGCTAAACAAAGAGTATAATTATACTAATGATGCAATGCGTTCTAGAAAGTTCTAGAACAGGGAGATCACAACTCTCAAATCCATTACATTCTCTTCCCATCGAAAAGCATCCCCCTTTTGATGACAGAGAAAAAAAAACAATCAGTTCACAACAAAACTTTTTACAGGAATAAAACATGCAAAAGAAAAGAAAATATGTAGTCAAACAAAACAGTGCACCATAATGGATGAACTAAACACACGCATTACAAGAATATAAACAGTGGAGGTGACCACACACAATATATACAGTCCGGGTGGTTCCTAGCTGTTCGTTTCAGTCATTTGAGTTGGTGCGCCAGGTTTTCTATCTCTGCTGTACATCGGTCAAGGATAGGAGACCAGGCCTGGATCGCGCTATCTAAGATGCTCTCTTGGTAAGGCGATGCCCTACTCTGCCGGTGACGGGGTAATTGTGGGTGGATCGGCTGGGTCTTCTCTTCTATCTGGCTGCCTGGCGGTCCGAACTCATTGCCTAGCCTTGCCAACGCTACCCGTATAAGCTGGGTGGTAGTTGGTTTGGTGGTGGTTGTGGTAGCGCCATATCTAATCAGTTGGGCAAGTAGCAGGGACGTGGCTTCATCTTCCCGCTATTGAGTGGGGTCCAAGCCAGTCATGGGTATGAGATATTGCCACCTACTTCGGCCAACACGACCCAAAAAAGCTGGGTGCCTGTTGGCCAGGTGACTGTGCTGGTCTGAGGGTTGTTGCTTTTGGAGAAGTCCTGTACTGCCAGGGCTGTTCTGCATCTGAGGCTCAGAGTTTTTACCCGTACTGAGTGTATGACTCTTCTGTGGGGACATCTCCATGTGTCCCACGTGATAGTCAGCCAGATATCTATGTGGTCTTCTGTCCCTCTGACTCCTCCCTAGCTTTTGTGGTGCCGCTGGCTCTTCAGCTACAAATTTAGGGGGGTCCCTGCCTTCACCCATACTGCGGGTGGGGGCGTCCTCCACTGATGGCAGTGCTGATCCTGGGGTTTGCTGCTGTCGGCGTTGCTGCAGCTGTTGCTGCTGCTGCCATTTTTGCCGTTCTTGCTGTTCCAGCTGTTCTAGCTGTTTTAGCAGGGGAGACTGTTCTTGTTCTGGTCTCCTCTGAACAAATATTTCCACTTCCCTGGGTGAAGTTACTCTCCCCCGATGATTAGGTTGGCGGTTGGGCTCCAGGAGGTGTGGAGCCTGGCCTACCGCGTTTGGGCTAACATGGTATGGTTTCAAGCGCTGCTCGCTCTGAACTGAAGTCTGCCCGGAGCACTCCACACGGTATGTGCGGTTGGGCAGCACTTCCACTACGCAGTAGGTACTCACAAACTTGGGTTGAAGCTTAGCCAACTGTCCGCGTCGCCTACGATAGCTCACCATCCACACCCAGTCTCTCACCTGGTACAAGAGAGCTTTTCTTAGTCTTCCATCCGGATCTGCCACTGCTGCGTCCGCAGTGCATCATAAGCCTCGCCCATGACCTCTATCAGCTTCCCCACGTACTCATGTACTGGAGACTCAGGAGCTGGAACAAGGTATGTCAGGTGTTCCAGAACCTGCGTCTCCCGACCTAACATCAAGAAGTTTAGGGTCTCCTGTGTGCTGGAGTGTTGTGTGCTGCGGTAAGCCCGCATGGTCTGCGGCAGCACCACGCCCCATTCTTTTTTACTTCGGCCTAGGAGCAGGCTCTTGAGGGTGTCACCTAACATCCTGCTGTTCCTTTCCACTATTCCGTTCTCTTGAGGGTGATATAGAGTGGTCCGACTCTGATTCATCCTCCATATCAGGTAAAGGTCTCCCATGAGCTGGGACTGGAACTGGGTGCCCTGGTCCGTATGTATCTGCTCCGGTAGCCCGAAGTAACAGAATACATACTGGTCTAAGGCTAAGGCCACTGTGGGGGCCAACGCATCTGGAATAGCCAGGGCATCTGCCCACTGAGTGAAGTGGTCCAACAGCATCAGTATCCAGGTGTTTTCTGTGGCGGATGACGGCAAAAGCCCAACGAGGTCCACCACCACTACTTGCCAGGGTCGACCAGCGTACAGCCGACGTCAACCAGTGGTTTTCAAGAGGCGGCCATGCTCACTAGCTTGGCAGACCTCACATTGCCTTACTCGCAGTCCTACTTCCCGAGTCATTCTGGGCCAGTACCAACGCAGCTGCAGGCACCTGATAAACGACTGGCCCTAGCATGAGCTTGTTTATGGGCGTCCCAAATCAGTTCCCGTCGGAGGGCGTTTGGACAGACAACGCAATCTCTCTCCTGCTGATGGTTGTCTGCTGCTAGCATTATTATCAGGAGGCCATCAGGACTGACTTTGAGAGATTCCCAGCGACAACAGAGGAGTTGGAACTCAACGTCTCTCTGCTGCTGCTGTTTCTTGCTAGGTCGTCGGTCCTTCTTCTTGGCTCGCCATATGTCTGCTACCGCGCCGGGTAGCGTCTCCTTAAGTCGGCACAGCTCCTTGAAATTCTAATACAGAGTGGGGTTGGCACGAAGTGCCTGGACGTCGTCTGAGTGGGTTTCAGTTCAAAGATGGCCGTGCTCTTACCGATAGACGGCGCCCTCCCGTAACTCTGCCTCCACGTCAAGGCGAGCGGGTCTTCCATCGCGCCTCTCAATGTGCAGGAATTGCTTACAGTCCTCCACCGGCCGATGAGTCATGCCGTCGGCATTACTGTGCTTCCAGCCAGCACTGTGCCCTATTTGGTAAGAGAACTCAGCAAGAATCTTTAGCCAACGAGCTACCTGGTTTGAAGGCTATGCACGTTTACACAGCCATTACAGTGATGCATAGTCTGTTCGTAATCTGAACGTTCTTTCATACAGATATGGCCAAAAGTGCTTGACCGCCCTGACTACTGCTAGGAGCTCTTTCCTAGTGGTGCAGTAGTTCTTCTCGGTGGCTGCAAGAGTTTTGCTGTTGTAAGCTACAAACACTTCACGTCTAATCTGGACTTGGGACAGAACAGCTCCCACACTGTGATCGCTGGCGTCGGTGTCTGGGATGTACTCCTTGGCTGGATCATTAGCCGTTGCTTGAGGTGATCGAATGCCTGCTGCTCCTCCGGTGTCTACTGCCACCGGACCCCCTTTGCGGTCAACCGATTTAACGGCTGAGCCATCTTTGTGAAACCCGGTATGTACTGCCGGTAGTACCCTACTAGGCACAGAAACGCGTGCAACTCAGGAAGGTCACAGGGGACAGCCCACTCCTTTACAGCCTATACCTTTTCCGGGTTGGTAGCGACCCCATCACGGCCAACCACATGGCCCAGGTGCATGACTTCTGGCTGCAAGAGCGCACACTTGGAGAGCTTCAAAATCAGTCTAGCTGCCCGGAGACGGTCAAAGACCTCCCGCAGTCGACTGACATAAATCCAAAAATCTAGGGAGATGACAATGACGTCATCCAGATAGATTAGGAGGGTCTTCCAGTGTAGCCCATTGAGGACTTGCTCCATGAGTCGTTGGAAAGTTGCTAGGGCAGACGTAAGTCCAAATGGCAACACTTTCTACTTTTAGAGCTCACCGCTAAGCAGATCCAAAGTACTAAAGTACTTGCTACCCGCGAGGGCATCCAGAAACTCATTTATCCGTGGGAGAAGGTAGGCATCTTAGATGGTGACGCTGTTGAGTCTGTGGTAGTTCATTCAGAATCTCCAGCTACAATCTTTCTTCTTGACCAGGACTACTGGAGAGCTCCACGCATTGTGGGAAGGCTCAATCAGATCCCGGTCAAGAAGATCCTGCACTTGCCGGCTAACCTACTTCTTCTTCACCGGGCCTAAATGTCGGGTTGGCTGCCTGATGAGAGTGGTGCTAGCTTCCAGGGATATCTAGTGAAAAATGACCGTGGTCAGCCCATGTCCTCATTGCCACGACTAAAGAAATCACTGTACTCTGCAAGTGGTTGAGCCAGTACTTGGCGTTCAGGTTCAGTACTACTCGTACAGTTACCACACGCCTCTCCGTACAGGTAAGCCATGTGCTTCGAGACTGCTTTTTGACTGGTGCGAAGGGAGTTTCCCTGGGTATTGGTCACTGTCACCCCAAACCCCCAAACCCCAAATCCACATTCGCCTCCTGGATAGAATGGTACTTCCCTACCAGCGCTCCGGCCGATAATTGGACAAGTTCCAGGAAGGGGTTCATACACTGCACGAGAAGTTCTTTCCCACAGTCCAGCCTATTTAAAATGTTTGCCAGTCAAATTGCTCTGTGCATTCCCACCACCACTTCCAGGTCGGCGATTTCCTTACAGTTGGTCCAAACTTGTCAGCACAGACGAGTTCCTTCTCCGCGATCATCACCGCCGACTTCCGGAAATCTGTATGAGACTGGTGTTTCTCTAAGAATGGCATCCCCAGGATGGCGTCTGCCTTTAGCTGGCTGACTATAAACGTCCTGTAAATCACCTGATCACAGACGCGTTTAGGTAGCGTGATGATGCCGTAAAAAGGAATACATGATCCGTCTGCTAATGTACCATGTGCACCTTCGTATGACTCGAGGCTTGCCTGATCTCGAGCGCCAAGGGTGTCAATGAGATGCCTGCTCAGCAGGTTTGTAGTGCACCCAGCGTTCAATAGGAATGTGGCAGCTTTCCAAAAAACTATTTCGGGCAGGAAGTAGCTGCTCCCGTACAGTTGGGTGCTCCTGGAGCGGTTAGTCTTTGGGGGAGACACAACTTGGGTGCGCACAGCGGTCCTCCTCTTCGTCTTAGAGACAACGGCGGTTTTCTGATGTTGGAAGGTAATTTAGGGTACTCTTGCGAGTAAGCTGAGTTCTCCTCCACAACCTCTTCAAGCAACCCCGCGAACCGGTTACGGAGTGGCTAGGCAGGAGGATTGGGTAGACCTTGCGGTCAACGAGATCTCTGTGGTGCCTGCCATTCTGTGTCTTCTCACTCCATCCGGGCCTTGAGTGACATGGCTAGAGGGTGGGATAGATCTTTCGATCTCCGAGATCTCCAAGGTGCCTGCCACTCAGTATTGGCAGACTCCGTAGGGGTCCTCTCAGTCATTCTCTAATCCCTCTCCCAGATGAAGTTGGCTTAGTCGGCGGAAGTTACCGTGAGCCTCGGGTGTTTAAAAGCAGGCGACCTTTGGGGCAGTGTCTCCTCACGTGCTCGGATGCACCACATCTTTAGCAGGTGAGCTGCAAGAGGTGGACAGGGTTGTTCCGCGATCGGGGAGCCCGCCTATTTGCCTGGTTTTCTTGCAACTCGGTCACCGTAGCCTGCAGGCGCTTCACCATGTTCATTAATGTGGTGAGCTGCGTTTGTTTCAGTGACTGGGTTGTTGCTGCTGACACCTGTGGAGCAGGACGTGTAGCGGTCCCTTCATTTTCTCCGGCCACCTGGCGGGCGGTGAAACTTGCTCTTCGAGGTTCGTCTACCTAAAAGTAAGCCTTACTTATTTCTAAGGCTTCTTCCAGACTGCTGACTTTAGCTGCCAGCCAGTAGCGCCGTAAGTCCGGATCGTTGGTGCTGCAGAAAAACGTATTGTACACCAGGCGTTTCCTCTCTGCCATGTGGCCTGGCTGGAAGCAGCCTGGGCCAATCGTTCTTACGCATTAGCGTGATCTTCCAAGGGCATCCTCCGGCCCCTTCTCATGGCTTGTAATTGGTCTGAGGCTTCCTCGGCCGTCAGACCAAACCGGGTCCTGAGAGCCGCATGATGTGAGCTTTATCAGGCCCAACACAGGATAGTTAAGGGCATCCTCACTAAGAATATCATAAATTTCTCTCAAAATGCAGTTCGGGTTCTTGAATAATATTGCTCTGCGGGTGGCATGCGTGTTGCCTACTTGTAATTGTTTAGCCTAAGATTAAACTACAACCAATAAGCAGCAACCTTTGTTAGGGCTGCGTTATCTATCAACATTCCATTATTGGTGCTACATAAACAAAGTACAAAGCAAGCTATTCATTATAGCCTGCCAGCTAGCTAGCCTGTAATTATTATGTAGGCGCCAATATCTTCTCATCCCTACGTGCTCAGTGAAGCGTGAAGTGCTGCGCGCTGCTAGTTTCTTATGAGAAAATATGGCATTTTCAGTGTATAAATCACCAATTTATGAGCAATCTAGCAGAGTTATTGAAAAAAGAAAAAAACTTACGCTGGAGAAATATCTTAGGATTCCAGCAGTGCAATTTTTATTCAGATATCATGCTTTGCTGCTGAGATATTTTACTGGTACTAAAAAGTCAGCTTTTCAAGCAAAATTAGCCAAAATTCGGCAGTTTTTTGTCTATAACTTCGCAAAAAAAATGAAAATTGAAATTTCCAAAAAACTTACACTGGAGAAAAAGAAGATCTACAACATAGTTTTTAAATTTTGACTCTAGCACAATTAGGTGAGATTTTATTTTACTGGTACTGAATTCTTATATGATTACAATGCAAACCTCAGCAAGGCAGTTGCAGCTAAAAGGTTGCCCTTAACTATCCTGTGAAGAGCAAAACTTTTGGCCTGGCCTGTCGAACAGGCTCGGTGCTGGAGGAATGGCAACGATGCTGGCCATTCAGCAATGGTGGCCACATCCTCAAACTTTCGGATTAACTGCCCGACATCTCCTTCACCTCCAAAAATTAGTGGGCTGGGGATTGAGGCGGGAACTAAACTATTAGTTCCCCCATGTCTGTAATAAGCTTATAGGATGTATTGCTATAAAAGGCCTGATTTGTTACTTCACAATAGTACACAGCTGTTACACCTTCAGCATGTTTACATTATCCATTGAACTCGCTACTTTTATACCTGATCATGTGTATATATTTTTTATTATGTTTGAAAATCTATCTGTCTATCTAGTTAAGTATTTTATTTATATTTTCTGGTAGGCTTTTCAATATTGCAGGTCTGTGATTGCTTTGCTTATGCACATAGAGGATAGTGTTTCCTAGTTTTGTATAGGGTTTGTAGGATTGGTTATTTAAGTTGAACGTTATATCTAGAAAATTTACAATTTTCTTATTGGCTTCTATTGTAATTGAGAGAATGAATTTTTTAAGAAAGTTGCAAATTTGTTTATTGTTCTGTTCTATATGTCTAGATGCTCTTTCACAAACTATGAGTCTACCATCTCTGTATAGGTCTAAATTGCATTCTAGATTCATTTCAGTAGTTAATAGGTTTAGTAGGTAGATTCTAATTAGTTAGCAGATTTCGGCACCGCCATAGCTTCCCATAGCGACATCAAAAATACTGTCATGTTTTTTTGTCGATTGCTCACCATTAGAGATAAGGATGGACTTTTTAGAGAGTAAAATTATTCCCTAGTGTTCAGCTGGTATGTTATGGTATGAAATTAACACCACCATACAACCATACCTAGAAGCACTATCAAACAGTGGATATGACTATAAATTAAAATACAACCCGACACCTAAATTCAACAAAAATAATATATATATGAGAAATGTGTGTAAAAGCTTTAAAGCCAATAGATTGAAATATATAGATAGATAAAATGAAAGTAATTATGAGGTTAAAATATCAAGTCACATTTTCTAAGGGGAGCTTTCTAGCGCGCCTACATGTTGTTATGATCTCATTGCGGCTGTTTAGTGTGGATAGTTCTGGATTGCATATTATGAAGTACTTTTCTAACAGGCACAGCTTGCAGAGTTGTGATTGCATGGTTATGCCTATGGCTAAAATTTTCCACCTTGTCTTTTAAGCTATGTCGTTGCTCTTTAACTTCCATATATATTTTCTCAGCTCAGTGGAGTTTTGTTCACTGGTGTTCCTGAAGCTGGCTGTATGATTATTGTATCGGTATTTAAACTGATTCTGAGTTAGTCCCACGTATGTCTCTGCGGCTGTGTTGTTGTTGTTGGTGACTGTTGCCTGGTAAACAATAGCTTCGGTACAGCACTGGCCACTCAGTGGGCAATTCTTTTTAACTTTGCAGTTGCATGGCTTGAGTGTATTGGTATGATGCTCCTGTTCCTCCGACTTCAGTACTTTTTTTTTGTGGCTGTTTATAATTGCTGCTATATTGTGCATGCAGCTGTAAAACACTTTTAATGTTATACTATTAGAAATTTTGTAGGGTTCATGACTGGGGGGGAAACTCCTTATGGATAATTTTGAGAAATTTTTCGCTAATATTATTAGCTACATTTTTACTAAAAGAAGGGTTGAACCATGTCACCTTCCTTCTACAGTTTGGTTTCTTTGTGCCTTCTGTAGGTGTCTGAAAATTTAGTCTAATATATATTCAATGTTGGGAAGTGAACTATTTATTCCAGCTATATCAATTGCAAAAACCCAGTGGTATTGGCTTTCAATCATTTTGAACTGACGCAAGACTTCTATAAACATGTTCTGTTTAACACTAATAAAATAATGCATAAACGATAGTGATTGACTAGAGATTTTTATATTTCATGATGTACAGCTAGCTGGCCTATGCCATGATATGGGACACGGACCATTCTCACACCTGTTCGAGAGTGTAGTAGCTGACTTGCAAGATAATGAAAATCAATGCCAAAGTAAAGAAGCTGACTCATTAGAAGCACAAAAAGGTGAAAGTAAAAAGGGATGGAAGCATGAAAAGAACACAATTAAAATGCTGAATTATCTTTTTGATTATAACGAAAGCATTAAAGAAGAGTTTTCTACTTGGGGTTTAGTTGATGCTGATAAGGAGTTTATCAAAAGTTTGATCGAAGGCAAGGAGGTAAGAACAGCTCAATTTCCACTCTTCAGTAAAACACATCAGTGATATAGCAAGATATACTGTATTTTAATGTACATAGCCAGAAATATATCAAAACGCATTGTTATTTACATTATGATTTGAGGTATGTATTTTGTTTTGAACCTCTAAAAACTTTTAAATAGTCCTAGTATTTTTAGATATGTAGAACATAGATTAGATCTTACTATATTTTTACTTAAATACATATATCTTTTGCTCTATAGTCACTGCTTAATCTATGGCGTAAGCACAAAAGTGCAGATTGGCAAGTAAGATTAAAAGTAAGAAAAAAAAGAAAATTTATCATGAATATAAAATGTTATTTTCTGGCTATAGCCTATACATGACATAGAGTTCTGGCCAAACTTTTAAATACGTGACTAACTCTGTTATAGACTGAAAATACAGGACGAGACAGCTCAAAGTCTTTCCTCTATCAGATAGTTGCAAACGATGAAAGTGGTATGGATGTTGATAAGTGGGACTATGTGGCTAGAGATGCTCACTACTTGGGTATGTATTAAGTTTGTACAATTGTATTTTATATGCTATATTTATGACAATTTAAAGTTATATGATCAAATTAACTATAAAATTAGCAAAAAGTGTATTCAGAAACCAAAACAAAGCTTACACCATAATAACTTTCATAAATGAAATATGACCATTCAGTGTATCATCTAATAAAAAGTTTCAACTGGATAATTTTGAAATAGTAAAGTCAATGTAAAAGAAATAGCATGCAATAAAATATAATGACTATTGTAAGTTTTATAAAATTGTTTATAGCTAAAAAATATCATATAATTTAAGTTTAAACAGTCATGGTAGAAAGAAGAAATAATTATATCTTTTAGAATTTTATTTGAATTGTCAGAGGGAGCAAGTTTTACAAATCACCCCCTCATTGCTCAACTCACAATCATCAGATATATGTATATACAAATTATGTTCAATAACACAAAAAGTAATGTACCTTTGTACTTCTCTTTACATGCGCTATACACTTCACTTTACAAACTTATTTATGACTATCCATAATTTACTATCTGAATCTAACTCACCAGCTGAACTGTTGGTCATTGACGGTTTATTGTATAGTAATAATAGCTAGTAGTTCTTAGTAGCCATTTTAAATAGCCTTTTCCCCATTCATGAAGAGGTTGCCCGGTATAATGCTCAGTCTTATATTTGATAGCTACAGTAATCTAAACTCCAAATTTTATTTGAAAAAAATTTAATTACAATATCAAAACTATAGTAAACGTTGTTATATTATTTAAAAGCTCGGACAGTTTTATATATGTACTGTCATAATACTAAGTGGTGGTGCTTTAAGTACTGTATAAGCAATACAAAATGTTAATCACTTAATTAGCACCATTATTATTATTAAAGTTAATAAATTATTGTGGTTTATATTCATTAGGACTGTAATTTTTTCCCAGATGCAGCCACTTTCAAGTTATAGTTTATAAGCCGACTGCTCTACAATTTACTTACACAGATAATATAAGTTTATAGAATAATGATGAATAAACTAACAAAGCTGCAAATTGGGTTCAGTTTTTTGTTGCTAAAGATAAGTTTGAAATTTTGTTTTTATTCACATTGCCTTTAAGCAATTTTATGCAATTAGGCATTACATTTGTAAGGGCAGAAGCTCAAGCGTGTTACATTAAAAAGGTTATTAAAATAAATGCATAAGTGTTAAAAATGCTTCGTAATATGTTTCTCAGGAACAAAGATTAATTTCGAGTATGAAAGGCTACTTCACACTGCCAGAGTGATTGAGGTTGATGGAAAACGTTTGGTCTGCTTCAGAGATAAAGAGCTTGACCCAGCTTTCAATTTATTTCAAACAAGATACAACTTGCATAAGCAAGGTATTTCAATTAACTTAAACTTGTCATTATTTTTTTCTCCAGTAACTCATATTGCTTTTCACCAGCATCATCATAAAGTCAAATAATTTGTCTCAGAAAAAGACTGATGGTATTATGTACAATTGCAAGCTGCAGACCTAATCTTTTGTGTCTAGGTAAAACTTCGTTGGTAAAATATGGCTTGTATGGAAATGTATGAATTTACAATATGTTGCATCTTATAACTATTTTAGTACATTATATACTTTTGAATATGTAATTTATATAAATTTGATGTTACATAGAGGTAACGGAAGGAGGGAGGGCACAACAGGCCAATTTTTAAGTTTTTTGCTCTCATTCATCTGTTTTTCAACTTACTAGTTCAATAATATCTAGTCTGAATGCTGCATCTGTTGTCTATTACAGGTATCAGTTTGTTGTTTTTATCTCTCTCACAACTTTTAGAAAATGAAATTTTTATGGCGAAAAAACTGGCCCATTGTGCCCCAGTACCAGGGTACAATGGGCCACTAGGTAGGACACAACAAATATGTTGAAATGTTGTTGATTTGGTTGCATATGGTTTTAATTTATTTAATATACACAAATAAATAGAAATATTCTTTTACATTTACAGCAAAATCATGTTTTAGCTGTACAGTTTGTACCACCTCAGATAACAAGGGGAAGCAAAATCAAATGCACATTACTTATTTCTACTGTACCATTTTCTTTACTGTTTAGAATTAAAAATGTTTTGTCTATTTCCACTCCACAAGAACTTTCATCAGAAAATCTTTTAGTAACATATACTACAAAATCTCAAGTGGACTTCTTTATATGAACTGTAGCTAAAGTGCATGACTGAGGGTTGTGACTGAAATGCAGAAGAGGAGGGGAGAGGAAATGTACCAATCATAATTTGTTTTAGTCAAATACATGCATAATCCTTTAATGATATAATGTATAATCAATATTATGACAATCCATTAGTAGCAACAGCAGAGTGTTTTGTATAATGCATAAAATGGCAAAGCTCTAACCTCACCAAATGTATATAGGTCAATTAGGGGAGCTTTACCTTGTAGTTTGGTAGTCTTACCATGATGTCTTTGATACTTTACAAAAAGCTCAGAAATCGCCATATCTATAGATTTTATTAACATTTCATCTAACTTTTTGGGCAAACAAACTAATAACAGTGATCAGGGCGCAAGGATCAAGTGACCCATTGTGCCCGTGTGGCCAAGTTGAAAATAAATGTGGCTCAAGGAAAATTTATTTTGCTGTTATATTAGTTAAGCAATGTAGAAACAAGCAATGGCAACAATATCAGTAAAATCTAGGCTTGTTACTTTTGAGTGTAAAAAGTTAAAAAGCTACAACGACATCTTAAAAAATTTACAAAAAGTAGACCGTAAAAAACAGTTTGTGACTCGCTTTTGTAATTTGTATGCTCTGCCAGTGTTGAAACTACTATAGCTGAAAAATTATGTCAATATTTGTGATATTGTGAATTAGTGTAATGTTTTGTATTGTGTTTATCGTGAATAATAAAGACTATTATCCGGCTACTACCCTAGTAATTGCTAGTTAGGAACAAGTACTGAATACGTAAGCAGAATCCACGCATAGTAATTGTGCAAATTACAACAATATTGTAAGTTGTATATAATACACTAGCCGCTTGTAAATATAGATGCAATCTCTTATTATATCATGACCCAGATTTTAAAATAAGCATAACTTCATAGCCTATGAAAGGACAAACAGTACTCCAGTCTATTATCGCATGGTTGGTATTTTCTTTCAGCATATCAACATCCTGTTGGAAGAGCTATAGAACTCATGATCAAGGATGCCATAGTTGCTGCTGAGCCCCATCTCAAGATTAAGGGGAAGAGTTTACTGAAGTGTTTGGATGATATGGAGAGCTACACCCTTCTTACTGATGGCATATTAGATAAGGTGAGACAAATTATTGTGTATTGATACTATGATAATAATAAAAATGGTAAGAATATTTAAATTGTCAATTTATTTAAACTTCAAGTTCAGTAACAAATTTATTTGATTAATGCTTATTACTTTGACCAATTTCACAATTTTCCTAATTTAATCAGTACATAAAATGAAACTGAAAAATAATCTTTTAATGTACACTTATAAGTATAATATATAAATGTGTAATAATTGGTCAATGAAACCCACTTAATCAGTGAATTGTTGTAAAATATTTGGTGTAATTTCCCTCTCTTTTTTAAATCAAGGTGTGTTGCCTTAATATACTCTCATTAAATGCATAAATAGATGTATTTGTGTTTGTGTGTAATGAAACAAGTAATTTCTATTAAATTCTACTAAGGTGATTTAGAGTGTCTGTGTCAGTAAAATTAGTAGCCACAGAATGTTGTCACCCTTTTGACACTTCAATTAAAAGTGTTTCCACTTGGGAATATTTTTTAAGGTTTTTTGACTCAAGAGTTCACCAGCTGTAATTTAGCAGTTTTATAGCAGATGGCCAACATTTCTTTCTTGTAATAAATTTTGAAACATAAATTATTGTGCAGGAAAAATCAATAAATTGTGTTATTTTATTATTCAAACCAATTTGTTACTTGAGGCTGCGTAATGTTACGAATTTCTGTTGTGATTTTTTCTGTTCATGATAACATTGAGCATGGCATAAAAATTGTGCAAACTTGTTAACAAACTAAAAAACAAAAATATCACGATAATTAAAAAAATTTGTATCGAATATGCTAAAAAGCATACAAGAGTTGACTAGACAAGGTGCACAAAAGGTCTGTTTTATTTGTATTCTCCATGCCAGTGTGCTCATTAATGTTTCAAAGATTGCATCATTTTTTGAAAGTTATTGATAGCAAAATTTATTTGTACATCATGTATAAAATAGAAATATTGAGAGAATTTTAGTTGGTGCAATGTAAGTCTGCTGTTTCAAAGAAATCTGTGTTTTGCAATACGATTTTGATTGCAAATATAGCAGATTGAATTTTAATCACAGAAACAATTTGGATAGAACTTTCTTGCTTTATGTTACTGCAATTTGGTAGTGATAAAATTTAAAAATTTCCAGATACAGATGTTGCTGTTATTGCATTCACTTCAGTAGTGCTTTAACTTAAAGGGCTAAAGAGCAGTAATTTTTTCAGATTGGGAAGCCAAAAACGATTTGTGGGTTCCTTTTTTTTCAATAAGATATGCTATATAATCAAATAGGAAAATGGTTAATTTGTCATGCCAACATAGAAAATGTGGGTGGCTGTAGACAACATATAAATGTAACAGTTTTTTATGTCGAAATTTATGAAGACAAAATAGTTGATGTCAGATTTGATTTATATGCAGTAACAGTGTAAGTCCGCTATAATTAAATCATGTTAGACAAGGAATACATTGTTCACTTATATAGTATGTTCTAAGTTTTAAGTTACTTAAAATTTAGTTATATTGCATACATTGCAATTATTCTAATTTTTCAACCTCAGCTGATACTTCAATTATTTGGTCAAAACCCTAAGTGTCTCAACCTATTACAGAGAAACAGAGATGGAATGATATGAAAACCACTTTGAAATTTAAACTCTGTTTTCAAGGTGTTTATCAGAGTATGTCAAGTGGAGCAGTTCATAACAGTTTGAGCTATATTTTATAGTTTAGCTTTCCGGTTTCAAATGCAGCTGTCCAAATTTACAGCCTTTAAATTGTTATGCTCCAGAAAATCTACATTAGAAAAGTAGCAGTTTTACAGCTAACTTGGCTGATACTGGGCCACAAAATGTTATATGACACCTTTTTTATTTGAGACTTACATTTGGATGACAGCAAAATGCAGATACTTTTTATAAGTCCTAAACAGTACAAAATAGAATATTGCAGTCATTATCTCAAAATACGTATAGGCTAGGATACAAACGCATAAGTTGACAAGATGAAATGACATCAAAAAATATATTTTTTAATAAAAATATGATGTAAAAATTATTAGAGATATTATATAAGTCAAATGAAAAACTGCAAGATTGTTGAATGAAATGATACCTGTGTATAAGGACCATAAAAATAAACCTTTTCTATATATATATATATATATATATATATATATATATATATATATATATATATATATATATATATATAGTTAAAGATTAACACTAGGTATTTATGTATTTCAGTTTTCTGATATTGTAAAGTCTATACGGAATGCGACTCTAGTAAAATCAACATACTCACTTCACAAGCTTCAATACCAAGTGAATCCTTTCAACTAACAATGCAGCCTGCTTAAAAAAGATATAAATTATGATAAATAAATTTTTTTCACAAACTGCGCTTTGCTTTGCTTGAAAATATTGTTTTTTGAGGATGATGAATTTTCACTAAAAAAACACAAAACTACAAAAAGCATTCAAACTCTTTTAAGAATAACGTATATCGCAAACTCTCGAAGGTAAAATTTTTTAGGCAGGCATGCTAATACAAACAAGCAACTGCATCATAATTACATGCACACATAAATAGCAGAAATTTGATCCAACCACTAACTAGCGTCATTTAGTAAAACAGTGCTGATAAGAAACCCAAGCAATATGAACGTTTTACTATTGTTTAAAGTGTATGTTGACAACTCTATCCTCTAAAAGAGTAATAAGCCAACAGCTATAAACATAGTGGTGACAGCTAACACAACAAATTAATAATTGAATCTATATTCTAGCTGTCTTTTTAGGATTTCATGCTCAATAAAAAAGTCGCAAACATGCTTTAATTTCTTTTAAAATTTTATTAGGAACAAAGGTTTTTAAGCTTTTATTAAACAGCTATTTTTAGTACTATTACCAAATTGTCTATTTCCTAAAAAACAATTTTGTAGTATACAAGTCGGCATTTCATGTAGAGTCACATTTTAAATTGAAAATTGAGATGGCCTTCTATAACAAGGTTAAATAAGTACTTATATTAAAAGGGTGCAACTATTAACTGTAAATTGAGTTTCAGCTAGGAACATTGCATGGTAAATGTTTAATTGTAACTAGCTTTTTTTTTAAAAGTAATAGATGACAAGCTTCAAATTTTTGATGTCAATAGCTGCAGCATTGAAAATTTTGTTTATAATATCTTGATAACAAAGAATTGAATTGGTATCATTTGCATTTTGCTGACTATGTATTATTTATATGGCACAAACTACTACAGTGTTTGCTATAATATATAATTATGCTTTAGATTTCGTACACTGAAGATGATGAATTAAAGGAAAAGGAGGGCTTGAAAAAATCTCAAGAAATAATAAAACGAATCAATAAGCGAAAGCTGTATAAGCTGTTGGCTGAAGATGATCTTACTGGTAAGAAAAGATCATTAGACTGATAGTAATAACGAAATGTAAAAACATGAATGTTAATAAAAAAAAATTGTAATTTCAAATTTGTTTTGAGAGAATATGCTTGCCTGAAAAATAAAAGTTTTGGGTTTTATTTAAGCATGTACTGTTGTTAAATTTAATAATTTTTTATTAAACAAACCACAAATATGCATTTGAACGTGTATAAGATTTACTCAGATATTTAAGCAATAGGTAGGCTTAGACCTTATAAAGCATGGACCCATTCAAACTATTTCAAGTATTTATACTGCAAGTAATAGTTTATATTTGTAACTGCTGCTGTCATTCATGGTCTCTTGGGGGGTTCGACCAAAATTTTTACTTTTTAATGTAGATTAATAGAGTAGGACTTTGTGATCACATTATAGCACTTTGAATTTCTAAAATTATTCAAATAGAACTATGTCAGGTTATACACACAAAGGTCCATAACAAAAGATTTTCATTATTGCGAGTAATAAGCAGTCAAAGTCTGCATGGTGACCCAAAACTGTGCTAAATTCGTTGTTTAACTACCTAACAACAGTGTCTTTGATGAGCTTCATCAGCCTAAAAGTTAGTTTCCAGAGGCGGTTTTTTATGCTGATTATGAAAATATTAAATAAAATGCATATCTGAGATATTTTAATCAATATTTCAGAGCTGAGTTCATTCTAATGAGAACAACTTTATAACTATCTTGAGAGATTAATTTTATTGTAGGAGTTTTGCATTATTGTATATCGAACAAGCAACCATTGTTAGTGGTTGTGCTATTATGCTCTAATCACGTGACCAGCTTGGGAACCATGAAATGGCTCACTAACCCCCTGTTCACACATTGTCGTACTGTACCTCGTATCAGCACAAACAAAATGTCGTTGCTGTTACGTTTTGTCAACAGGCATTCACACCCTGACGTAGAGTATAACACATGATATTGAATTGTGGCCAATCATAATAAAGCTAATTCTTGTCTGCCGTGACTTGTACACCTTTAAATATTATTCACAAACTATTAGCAACATTCTTTTCAAATGATGTTACATAAATGCTATTAACTAAATAAAAGCAAATAAAAGGAAACAATCTTTTTTTCAGAATATATTGTAAGAGTTGTGTAAGGAGTTATATTTATTTATCAAAAGGAGAACTCTTCTGTTACTTCTCTACTATTGTAAAGCGTAGCTTCTCTCTTATACCCGGCCTTACGGTAGGCTACTTTCTACTTTCTACGCTACTATAAAGTACGCTGGGCAGAAAAGCAGGACTAGTTGATTACTTGATAGCTATCCCGCTTAGATAGCTGGCAGTCAGGCAGTGGATTAGCTAGTAATCAGTTGTGTACGCTCTGCCTGTAATTATGTAACGTGTTCATCTGTTAGTGTATAGTTTTACTTGTGTAACTTTGTATTAAATAAATGCATAATAATCTACTTGAACTTGGCAGTTCTGCATTACTTTAGATACCCAGATAATTCGTGAATGCACAGTTTCACAAAAATATATGTCCTCAAAATAATTGTGCAAACTAATTTCAATACTAAATATTTTATCCGCCCAAATAATTTTCAAGTTTTTGGTTTGCGTGTTTTTGTGATTTGGAAAAGCTAAATTTTCAAGGTGAGTTTAATTTAAACAAGCCGGATAAAAAAATTTTAAGCCTTAAAAACTTTCGAATTTGTTAAATTAAATCTACAAAAAAGCGATTAAAATAAACTAGCTAAAATGTTTTTTAAATTTTAGTACTAGATCAACTCCACTCAATGGGATGTTTTGAATTAGGCACTGCTTGATCAACGCTGCAGCGTATACCGGGGTACGATTCAGCCCGAATGTTATCAAAGATGAGGCATGTTTGCTGTTATGGCAATGTGTGAACAAGGAGAAAAATATAAAATTGACGCAAGTAGCGCTACTACAGATAAAACCCTTTATAACTAACAATAGCGGATAATGCCAAGAGACCAAAACTGACAGGAGCCGTCACATATATTTTAAACATTCTACAGTTTTTGAAAATTTTAATAAATTTCTCGCTTATAGGTGTGACAAAAATGTTGTATGACCATGACTTTAACTGAATTTTACTCAATTATTTAGACTGTAGTGATGAGGTTAAGAAAAAAAAGAAAAGTGAGTTGAAAGAGATATTGAATGAGCATCTTGGACAAGACACATTTTGTCTTGAAGAAACAAGCAAACACTTTGGAAAAAAAAAAGATGATCCTCTAAAACATATATGGTGAGTTGATGGCCTGTAATACACTTTAATTAAAACTTAAGGAAATCATAACATATTGAATGCTCATGTTATGTGTATATAACATAATACAGGGGTGGGTGAAGACTATGGTTGGAACAAAAAGTGCGTTTTTGAGCATAAACTTTAAAAGATATTTTTGCTAATCTAACTATGCTAGCACTCTCAAAGTCAGTCACATATGTTGTTTTCTTTTTCTGACCAACACGCCTAAGTAGGGGATGAGTTTTGAACTGCCCTGTGTGAGAGTTGAGCCAGTGCCATTTATTTTTTAATATAACTTTTTTAATATAACTTTTTTAATATAACTTTTTTAATATAACTTTTTTAATATAACTTTTTTAATATAACTTTTTTAATATAAATTTTTTAATATAACTTTAATATAACTATTTTGTGAGCTTAAAAACAATTTATCAACAGCTAGCAATGAAAAACATAAAGAAAATTGGCATTAACGAATGACAAAAATTACATACTTGATGTGATCTGTCATTATAACCATCTAACATATCACACATATAGGTGATGCAGAAAACGTTTTAAAACAAGAGCAAACTAGTTAGGAAACTTTTAATAGTCTGGCAGAACTTAGTGATGAGTTCGAAATCTCAGATAATTACTTAAAGTTTTTTTCTCTCTTGATTATTTATCTTGAGAGTCCAGGTGAATGCTTCTAGGTGGGTGTTGACCGGCCACTCTTCAGCATTTCGAGAAACCCAAGACGGCTGCCAATTATGAAAAAAAAAATCTTATTTTAATGATATGAAATTTATTTTATGTTGAAAAAATAGTTATTTCAATGATTCAATTAGATGTGCATTTTTGGAAAGAATATGTGCCATGCCAGTGAAAAAGGAATTAAAGTAAAGAGCCAAGAGACATGTTGCTTAACTCAAAAATCAGAATTGATTCAATAAAAAATCACATGATGCAGAGAAATTGTACAAGGTTTTTGAAATTGTTTAAACAAATCTATAAAGAAGGGCATTGCTTATTGTCAATGAATAGAAAGTGAAGAGAAAATACAGAGGCATACTGCTCAGCTAAAGTTAAAATAGAAAATATATATAATCATACAGATGCAACAAACTTTTGCTCATGTTCATATTAAACATCTTTCTAATTTTTTTTCAATCAATAGCATTTGTTAGAAATATTAATTTATTGCAACACACCCTTGTGGCTGCTTCACAAAGGCAGAACTCTGTGCATGAGATAAATGTATTAAAACAACCATATCTCGTTGTTTTGCAAGCTTATTGGCTTCCACAGGAGCATTTGATGGATTTGAGTCATGTTACTTTATTTAGTTCTACACATTCAAAAATTTTGATCAAAAATTAAAGTTTGCTTAGAATTCATGAAAACTTACTATAAGGGATGATCAAATTTGTTATTTCCAACTATTTATAGCAAAAGAAGACTGAAAAGAAATCCTGCAACATTTAATTCATTGTCATACGAGCTAAATGTATATTTGCAAACCATCACAGTACAGTTTATATAATATCTTGATGTAATAATAAATTAGAAAAAACATGGAAAAGCCCTAGGAATCTAGTTTTATTTGTTAAAATTTTGATAGTTTAAGGCAATAATCTATATACAATAACAACTAAAGTGTAAAAATTAGCCAAAAAACTAAAGTCATTGAGAGTATACCAAAATAAGTAAAATGATTTACTTCATAATACTGTCTAATGTAAGCACATCATCATTTCCCACTCTTTTTGAAAAAAAGAGATTTCATTCAATCCTCTTTCATCAATCAATAACTCTTATGGGTTTCAGGCTGCAGTCTGACATGGCTACCTGAAGGTGTGTTCTGGTGACATTGTCCAATAGCTTCCTCTGTGGGAAGCAAAGTACATAAGTTAAGAGCACGTTGCGGATAGCAATGCTTACCTTGGTTTTCCAAGCTTTTTGTCTTGTAGAAGCTATGAAGAAACACTTTGCTTAACCATAGCAACATAGCATAAACCTGGTAGCTTGTATGGATAGTCATGCTGAAAAGAAGCACTAGTGTTAGTAAATCACAATCACTCCCTGAGAGGCCATGGGAAAGCAGCAAATTGTCTATTATAAACTACATTTTAGCATGTCATCCTTTAGTGTATTCATTAAATTTTTTTGGCCTTCCTCTCTTTCTCTTTCTCCGTATTTTCATCTTAGCCACCAATATAATACTTTCCTCCTAATCTTTACTGTGCACATGTCCATACCGTTGAAGATGTCTCTTCCTCATGCTTATTACGATGGCTTCTATTTTGGTTTCCTCCCTTATATTATCATTTATTACATGGTCTCCCCATGCAGTCTATATTGTAAATGGGTTGAAGTATCTTTACCTCAGTTGCACTTATTTTGTTCTCTTGTCTTTGAATCGGTGACCATATCTGATTTCCATAAATCAGGTTACGTTTTATATAACAGAACCTTCAGCTTGGTGGGAATTTTTTATCTTCCTGCGGCCGACTGTTCTGAAAATTTAACTTTCACAGATTTTGTGAAAATAGATTTGGTCTTAGCATTTCTTATCTCTCATGCCTCTTTGAATGTAGAAGGTGGCAATGCTGCAAGTTTATGAGCCATTAAAGAGTATACGTCAAAGTTCTTGGTTTGCATGAGTGCAATGACTTCATTTATGGTGGTAATAGAAACCTTGATTTGCCTTTGAGATAATATTATTTTCTTCACTTTAGATGACAAGAATTTATTCATCTTCTCTGACTAGTTCACTTTAAGTTTTTGCATATATGCTTCAACTTTAGCGAAAATATTGTCAATGATAGTTGCTGAATTAATGATGACTTTCTATGTTTCAATATTGACAAGATCAACTGGGTGGCATCTTTCTTTGAGAAAGTCATTGCAGAGTTCAATCTGTTTGACACACTTCCTCTCCTTGAAATCACATTAAATTCTCGATTGCTTTCCTTTTTTATGAGTCGTGGAGGCATTTATTTCACACTTGTCTCTAATGTCACTTATGCCTTACTGCACATCTTGCTGCATGCAGAAGTGCTGTACACTCACACCTTGAGAGTTTCAGTTTTATTGGTGATGCCAATGATTCCCCCTTGCTGTGACCAAATCTCAATAGCCATGTCTGAGTAGATGCTGCCGAGCTGGCCGCGTTTATGATGCATTGTGTGGTTACCAGCTGCCAATTCAATCTTTACATTTTATGTCATGACCTCCATGCTACGCAGATAATACAAAGCAATCGTGTGTAGTTGAAGTGCCCAACAGCAAGAAATAGCGGTTCTATTTCTTTTTCCATTGTTAGGTGTAAAGCTCAGTCTCCTTTTCTATTATTGATGTGGTTGTTGATGGTAAAAATTGGCCTAATAAAGCACATGACTCACAGTTCTGCTTTTTTTGAGCTCTCTGCAATTTTATTCAACATTTTTTAAGGTCCTCCATGTTAATCCTTGCACTTTCATTAAAAACTGGCTTCAACAGCTCTCCCACCAACATTGTCAGAGCGCGTACATTCTGGAGCAAATTTTTTTCTATTTAGCATTTTGGAGACACTACGGAAAGTAGAATTAAATGCTTCTATCAAATCAGTTTCAGTTATTAGTAGTTCGATGCACCCGACATAGGTCATTAAAAAGAATAAATTAATATTAAACGTTTTGAAAATGGATTGGTATTCAAAAGGTAGGAAACCATTTCTTTTAATACATGTATTACTTTTCTAGCAGGAAAGAAACTTTCATTTAGTAAAAATTGTTTACAAATGTTTTTTAGAAAACAAGTCAAATATTTTGATTGTAGAAGTAGTTTTTGAAAGCAAAAATGTCAATATTTAGACAAATGATGCGTCAATAATAGAGCAATTAAATTATATTAAGAAGCCATGGTGTTGTGTTATCAAGGTTGTTGACCCACTTCGCTAATTTTTAAAAAAAACATAGCTAATGTTTTTTAAACAGAAAATAACTATTAAATTGCCAGCTCAACAAACCTTTTTGATAGACATACTAGTTTGAAATAAATTGCTATTCAGCTCATATGACAATGGTATTGCATTTTAATTTTGCAGAGCCCCCTTCAGCTTTATTTGGTACACATATTTGTAATATGCACATAAAATTACCCCATATAATAAACTCTCATGAATTTGGAACAAACTGATGCAGAGATGAAAGGAAATTATGAACACAGCAAGGCTAAGTTTAACTTGAAACAAATGAATATGAATGATTGATGCTTAGCTTAGTTACCCTTGGGTATCATTTGCTTATTACTCAACAATACACATGATAAATGCACATGCATTTTATTATATAAATTTTTAAGAATTTAAAGGATTCGAACCTTGGATTTAGCTCCTTTAGCCCTCAACTTTTTTAGAGTATTGTTTGAAAGCTCTCAACTCAATGGCCACTGCCTCGTTTTACCGTATTCATCGCTGTAGTTAAGCTTTCCTAATCTGTTCCTCTACTTTTTTTCAGTACAAAATTTGGAACTGTTCTAAAAAAGTTGCAGAGTAGTTTAATTACACTGTTGACCTACATTTTCATTTGTTCTAAGATTACATGTATGTTTGAATTTTATATTGATATGGCAAAAAGATTTTAATTGAGAAAGATATCAACTTAAACGTAAAAACTCCTGTGCCCAATCATAATGAACATAGTAAAAATAATTAGTGGGGCAAATAGTACCTGTATGGTTCAACTTGCCCACTTTTTTTGTAGATCAGTTAGCCTTACACTGCAGTCATGATACAAATTATTGTCAATATCTGCTGTGAATAACATATCTCCCAACTTTAAGTCCTTGCCCAGCTTTGAAAGCTGTTGACAATATTATATGCCTGAATTTAGTTGACTGTGCTCCTAAAATTTGAAAAGCTATGCAACTCTTTACAAACAAATAACTTACTAGTTTGCTCATTTATATGCAAAACATGTGAAGAATACTCGCTCACCTAAAAACTTTTGTTCTGATGTGATATATTTCTATATGTTTGGTAGTTTACTTGAATGTTTCTTAAGTAAAAGAGGTGCAATTATTTAAAAGAGCATGTGGTCCATATATCCCCACTTTCCCAAATGTTATAATTAAAAACAAACAAACAAGAAATATTTTTTTGTTTTTTACTCTGCTTATCTAAATAACGAAAGTAAATTTATATTTGCTATACCACTGTATCCATCTTTAGAGTTGCTTGAACAAAATGTAAAAGTTGGTACATTGCATTAAACTGTGTGAATAAAACACTGTAAAAGAGAGGGAAGTATATCTTAAATTGCAGTTGAATACTAAAACAAAAGAAAACAATATTGTTTTGAAATATTGCATAAGGGTCATTCTGAGTCAAATCAACCAAATTTCAGATAGCCCCAGGCCTTTGCATCTCAGAAAGCAAGCCAGAAAACTGCAAAGGGAATTCTGTTTAAACCAGATGGTAAAGTTGGAAGACCATTCTCTCCACATTTAAAAGAAAAAGTTGTAGATTTTTTCAGGATGATGAATATTATTCTTAGCCTGGGTAAATTACTAACCTGATTAGGGTGCAGACTATTCTGCTATATTTAGACACGGTCTGTTCCAAAAGTCACAATTGTTTCCAGAATGCATCCCCCCTTGTTGACCTAATTTGGCCTATTGTGTTCAGGACTATGGTGGTCTATTTGGGTATTTTTTTAAAGCCACCCTTGCCTCAGCTACTTAATGTACTTGATTTCAGCAAGATTTTAGCTGTTTCACACCATTCATTCACAGAAATAACAATTGCTACCTGAAACCTAATGGGAATATCATAAAATGCCGATCGGCAGAATTTTTCTTACGATATTACACGCAAATCATATTTTATCGTAATCTTCAATATATTTGACATATATAGAAAACATATATGTATCTACTTAATATTTTGAACAATATGAATAATAAAATATGTATGATCCCGACATATTATATTGAAAAATTGCACTTTGCCGATTTTCGTACGCATACCATTTTTCCGTGCAACTTACTTCAAGTTTGGACAATATAAGAACATTCAAATTTATGAATCTACAAAATACACTAAATGACGTTACGGAAAATGCTTGTTTGAAAAATTTTACTGTATTCAAACATCGGATTACATCCTTGTGAAGTTGGCCGAATTTTCACATTTTCTTCACTTTGGGTGTCTATATCTCAGAAATAATTATTTTCAAAATTACAAACATTAAGGAGTATAAAGTAACCATAATCAACTATTTATGGATAAAAATTTATGGAATTAAAATAAAAATTAACGCCTATTGTGATGTGGCAAATATTCGAATTTTTTTAAAATTTATAAAAATTCGCCAATATTCAATGGCTTAGCATATATGCACACAAAGTATTCTGCAATATGTGTTACTACTAGTGCAAATTGATAGGTGTTATCAAATCACGCAGCAAAATTTAAGGCTCAGTATAGAAAAATAATGAAAATATGGACGTTTAAAAATTGGTCTAAAAGTAAAAATCGCAAATTTTCCTCAAAACTTTTCCCAACCTTTGTTCATGGAAGTAGTCATTTCTCAAAAAACCTTTGTGTCAGGGCAGAAATATTTAAGAATAGTACTCAAGACATGTGTAGGTCTATTTGGTGTAAATATGAACAAAATCTGA
Organism: Bugula neritina; assembly: GCA_964035545.1. Taxonomy (NCBI): domain Eukaryota; kingdom Metazoa; phylum Bryozoa; class Gymnolaemata; order Cheilostomatida; family Bugulidae; genus Bugula; species Bugula neritina. Next base: position 11,139,995 of record OZ037771.1, read on the forward strand.
GATGCAAAGGCGTGGGCCATTGGTTGAGTTGACGCGGAATGACCCATAAGGGAAAATATAATACTATGTTTAAAAAGAAAAACAATGCAAAAATAAAAAAAGCAAACATTGTAATAGCTAAATAAAATTTTATTTGTATAGCTTCAACTATAATACAAAAAAATTGTGAATATCAAGTTGCAGTTTTAGACATCTGATAAAAAGAAAGCTTTGGGAAATTTGTATCGGTACATTCTTAAAAAGAGCTGGTTTAAAACTGTGAACTTAAGGGGGTTCCTTTAAATAAAATACGGGCATTGAGTTCATTTGAAAAAGAGTCTGTAATTAATTTATTGAGGGAGCGGATTAAAGGAACCCCCTTAAGTTCACATTTTAATCTCAAAGATAAAACCAATAAAGAACACATTCACAACCTAGTCTACAAAATAACCTGCCCTGAAGCTACCTGTCAACAAACATATGTAGGCGAAACCGGACGTCGCCTATCACACAGGATACATGAACACTGCAATGACATCAATTCCAAAATTTATCAACACATCTCTACCACTAATCATGGAAACATATCAATAGACAATGTAACAGTTTTAAATCATTCATTTAAAGAAATCCACCATCGAAAAGTAGCCGAAGCTCTCTACATTAAACAAATAAAACCGCAACTCAATAAACAAAATTTCTCCATACCACTAAAACTATATCAATAGCTCCACACTACTCAACTCTCACATAGTTTCACTAATTCTTGCTGTTTTTATATTTGGATATCTATTTTTTGTCAACTCTAATTTATTTTTTATGCAAAAAAATCAGTATAATTTTTGACCTGCGTAATATATAAAATAAGATTATCTCCTTTAAGTTTCAATAATTTACAATAACTGTCACTCTCTATTCTTTGTGTCATGCATAACGTCTAACGTAACATAATAATTTTTGAATTTCATTCATTGCTACTCTGAAGATGGGTACAGTGGTACCCGAAATATCACTGTAATTACTTTACCTAATAAAGTAATAAATAACAATGTTTCTCGTATACCTATTTATAATCAAATTACTAGCTCGTAAAGATATATATATATATATATATATATATATATATATATATATATATTCATTTTATAGGTTCTACAAAAAATCGGATTTATTTAAAGCTGAAAAATATTCTGGAGACGGATTCAAACCTCAAAAGTTTCAAAATGAGGTAGAACAACTTGTTTTTGTATAATAATAAGTTATGATAATATTTAGATAGAATAATAAAAATATGTAAAAAAAGTATTGATTTTGAAGTGCATCTTCAAAACTTTTTATAAAAGTTATTTTATATTTTATTCTATTAAAATTATTATCAATGTTCAATAACACATTTCTGAACAAAGATGAGAACATTATAGGAAGGTAGATAATTTAATCTGTAAATACAACAGTTAGTATAATATCAAGCATCTGTTTGGCACTCTGGTATTTTAGCTATAGATG
>OZ037771.1:11146479-11168979 GCA_964035545.1 Bugula neritina
CAAACCCACTCAGTTTCAACTATCATCATCAGTACGTCATTTTAACAGCTAGCCAACATTACGCATCAGAACTACACAGACGGAGCCAGAGGTCAACAGACAACTAACTCAACCGATAAGTTCTTCTAATGTATCATTGTGGTTTAAATCTACAACACTTGAGTTTCTTACCTACTATAATCACTTAAACTAAGTAATAGCACATCAACACTTCTTTTATAATCTTGATTTTGTTAAACTTAATATAACTAAGCTGAATTAGTTTTAATTTTTTTGGAATACTGTAACATTAGTACTTGTAATAGTGAAATCACAAAGCTAGTGGAATAATTTGGAACATTATCAAATATTTTGATATTGGCTGACATTTTTCATCATAATCTGCTCATCAAATAATAGGTTTCTTCAATCATCCCTCATCACCTGTCACTTTTGTCTTGTACCTGCTGCGATAAACTGTAGCAAATTAGTGAGAAAATATTTCACAAAATTTATCTGTAAATAAAAACTAACGCTCTCATACCTAAATAAGTCATGTCTAAATCAAACACCTCAAAACCCCATATATTTTCAAGAACAAAAATTAATCAGAAAGCTGCACAACTAGACAATGAAATCAAAACTGTGCTGAGTTACACAAAGCTATATTTTCACACTTTGCATCAAAACAGGATATTTTTTACGACTCATTGGAAAGTTATAAAAACCAACTACCTCAAGTTAAACACAACTTAGAGGGAACCTATGATGAGTGGCGCCAGATGCTAGGAGACCATGAGCCAGATCTTCGGGTCCGAAATCAAATGGATAGATTGCATTCCGATTGTGAAACATTGATTGGTGATGCCATAGATCGAATGAATAAACTTTCAACTAAAACAAAAGCTGCTGGCTTCGAGCCAGCACAAGAAAATCAGCGCTTCGAGATCTTAGGATCTGCTAGTCACTTTGTTAGTTCAAAATCGGCTTCATCCAGTCACTCATCTCGTGCTAGCTCACAGTCACAGCTAAGATTAATGCAGGTAAAATCTAAAGCTAAAGCAGCCGCACTAAGAAAGAAATTAGAATCTGCACAATTAATTTATGAGTTACAACAGCAAGCAAGTCAACTTGCAAACGCTATTAAACAGCAACAGCTCCAGGCTGAAATAGACGCAGCGCAGGCTGAAGAGCAAGTCATAGCTCAAGCCATTGAAGAAGAGGAAGAGAAAGATAGCTCCTGTCCTCTTCTAAACCAATCACCATCTATTATACCAGCTGCTCCACCTCAACCAATAATTTACAAACCTCAGCCTCCAGAACAAAACATAATACAACCTCACATTATTCCATCGGCACCTGTAGCATCTACAAACCCTTTCTTACAGTTCATGACGCCTCCACCATCCACAAATCCTTTTGTACAGTCTACCAAAATTTCAAGGAATGTTCTCCAGCCTGCTTATCAAAGCCCCATCACTACCTCCAGTCACCAACGGCAACCTGCCTTCACACCTAATGATTACGCTGAAAGTATCAACCTAGTTAGGCAACGTCCATTAGAACCGCCCATGTTTTTGAGCAATACACAGAAATACCAGAAGTTGAAGATGGCTTTCAATGAGGCTTTCAACATGTCAAAAGTTCTCCATGAGTCAAACACGCAAGCAAAGACAAAAACCCAAGACATCATTAAAAAACCTGTGATACCAAAGAGAACATTTGCTACACAGAAAACTGAAGTCACTCCACAGCAATCCAAAACACACATTCATGCATGTATATTTTGCAAAATGGACAATCACAAAACTGCTGTTTGTGGCAAGCTAAACCTCCTGCCATTTTCAGAAGTTCATGAGTTAATAAGAGACAAACGCCTTTGCTATGCCTGTTTAGATGGTAACCACATTGCCAAGGAATGTGGATCTCCTGCTGTTTGCAATATCTGCAAAGAAAGGCACCCAACTTCTCTTCACAAAATGCGTAAATATCCCAGAAACCTAACAAAATCTAATGATTCAAACAAGCAACCCACCATAAAACCAGATTAACGGTAAAACCTAGAAAGACAAAGCTCTCAACAAAATGCATCAGATAAACAACACAAATCACCCTCACCAAGCAAACTTAATCCATTTGTCAAACCAGTCAATTGTGGCTCCACAAAATAGCCTCTAACAGTAAGTCTGTCATATCACAGTTACCTAGGAGTGAGTGTGCAAACACACTTGACACCCTAGATCTCACCTTTGATTCATTACTTCAAAAACTATCACTTCGTGCCCTATGGGATACTGCGCAAGATCAATTCACATTCCAGCATCGCCCATTATCAAACCGGACACTAGGAAAGGTGTCCTATCCACAGTAGCCTTAGTTTTTGAACCCCGATGTCTAATAGCTCCCTTTGTTCTCTAGGGCAAAACTATTTTACAAGAGACGTGTTCTAATAACCTTGATTAGAATGCATCACTCACAGACTCAGATGGTCTGCTTGGAAATCAGACTTGACGCCTGTCAATCATATCACCTTACTTCGATGTCTCACTCCTCATGACTTTGATTCATAGGAAACTGCTTAACCACACTTTTGCTGACGCCAGTACAGTGGGCTATGATCACTGCACATACCTTCGACTAGTTATCTCGGCAAGGGGAGTGCATGTTGCACTGCTTTCAGGCAAAGCCCAAGTCGCACCAATGAGACAAGTTTCATGACTCAAACTTCAGGCAGCAGCAAGTGCTGTCAGATTGGTCACAAAATATATCAAAGAACTTGACATTTCAAACATCAGCACACACTTCTATTCGGACTCCACTGTTTTTGACCATATAAGTAATCCTGCTGATCGTCTTCACACATGTGATGCAAAGAGAGTAGAAACAATTTCCCAGTACCGAACCTAATATCTTACCCACACAGCTATTGGTGTACATAAACCCTAAACATGTGGAAGTAAAACAGTCATCATTGTCATTCATCTCACAAACAGTTCACTTTTTACTCGATGGATGCTTGGAAAAGTTCTCTGACTAAAACAAAGCAGTCAGGGCAACTGCCACAACTCAAAAGCACTTAAGCAAAAATGCCCCGTTCAATTTTCAAAATGCCAAACAAACTATCCTTCAACTCATACATGCAGCGTATTTTTTAAATGAGATCGCCGTGCTCAAGGCATTTCAGACTCCGAAAAAAAAAATCTAGTTGTCTGACAACGCTAGATCTATTATTAGACTCAAAAGCTCTACTTGGTATTGGTGGGAGACTTCAAGAATGTATCACCCTGTCTCATGATAAGAAGCACCCTATCATCTTACCCTAATCTGCACATATGACCGCGCTACTAATTAGCCATCATCACTCACTTCCTGCTCACCAAGGTCTAGGACCTACACTAGATCACAATTGATCTCATGGTTTCTGACTAGTCAATGCCAAGTCTAACGTTTTGAAATGAGTAGTGAAATCCATGAGGCTGCTACTAACAGTACATAGATACCCCAAAGTGAAGGCTCGTCAGGCCATTAAGTAAATTAGTAGTTTTAGTAAAAGCACCAAGTAAAATTTCATCCTAAATTTTAGGTGGGAGTGTATATATATATATATATATATATATATATATATATATATATATATATATATATATATATATATATATATATATATATATATATATATATATATATATATATATATATATATATATATATATATATATATATATATACGTATATATATATATATGTATATATATATGTATATATGTATATATATGTATATACGTATATATATATATATATATATATATATATATATATATATATATATATATATATATATATATATATATATATATATATACGTATATATATATATATATATATATATATATATATATGTATATATGTATATATATATATATACGTATATATATATATATATATATATATATTCGGTTCCGACGATGACTGTTTCCTGTTTATCATGGATCTCCAGCCCTCCCTTTGCTTGCTAAGAGTCTGCCAGCTGCTAATTGAAATCTGCTTTGCTTTGAGATTTTGCTTCACCGTCTCTTTGAATCTTAGTTTAGGTCTGCCTATTGTGGTGGCTCGTGGAGCTACCAGTATCGTAATAACAGGAAAATATTATTTCCCCCACGAGTGCAGCATGGGGTCGTTGAGATGACTCGGAACAGCAGACAACCAATCGGCGTGACTGACAGTTTTAGTAATAGTACTCTCCCGCTGTTTAGTTTAATTGAGTTCAGACTGGTCAGCTGTATAGACCCTATCAATTAGCTGAATGTATTTGTGTTACTGTAGTTTTTGTATTGTATTCTTGTGTAGAAAATATAGTAGTGGTAATTCGAATTATTCTGGCGAAGTTTCCCTAGCATAGTAAATAGACTCTCTTGATTGCACACCAACCCACAATTCTGGAAATTATAACAGTGGTGGCAGCGATGGGATACTGTGCACATCAAAGATGAAGACTGAAGATGCTGGAATGCAACCACCACCGGTAGAAGGTGAGCGTAGAGATGATGTTTTTCCTGTGAGTCTTGTACTAGAAGAGCGAAGAGTTCCACGAGAGCTGAACGAGGATCCTTACCGGTTAAAGGCACCCACCTTCACGGGTGAAGAAGAAGTGGAACAATTCATTCAAGAATTTAGTGGCGTGATGGACGTCGTCCAGTGGCCACCTAGGGTGGCCTTGCTAAAGCTCAGAATGTCATTGATGGACAAGGTCAAGCCCTATGGGTTACGGCCAAACATCGATAGTATTTTTGCTTCTCTGCGGGCCCACTTCGGCATCTCTGTCATAGATGCCCGGACCTGTCTACAAAGGCTGTGGCGTGATCCCCACACTCCGCTACAAGAATATGCCACCACGGGCATGAAGCTGGCGCAGATTGCATATAGCGATCTGCCTCAAGCGAACCATGAGAGGTATGCCTTTGACACCCTTGTGGAGTCTGTCACTGACTTGGGACTCCTCTACCAATTTCTAGCTAAAGGAGTTACCGCAGTCGAAGATGCTCTGGCGGAATGAGAAGCTTATCTCTTGGCAAACCAGATGCATAGAAATTGCAGGAACTCCCGTCAGGTGGAGATAGAGACCACGGACATAGCAGGCGAACGGGAGGCAGAGCCCTCCGCGACCACTGCTGTGGGACAGACAATTGACCGACATGTTGGCTAAAATGGTAGCAGCACTGACACATCAAACCCCAGTAGGTACCACCTATGAGCCTCCGTGGCCGCCGGCGCCGCCACAGAGGGAAACAGTCAGCTGGGAATGTGGAAACCAAGGATATTTCCGCAGATATTGCCCTCTCCTTGCTCCGGGGTTAAACTACTGCGGCCCGCAGATGTTCTCACCTCCTGCGGGCCGACGATGAATTCTCCAGGGAAGAAGAAACGTAGGTCACCCAGACGTGTACCGCGTGCTGACAACCAAGAGTGGCGACAGCCAAAGCGGACAGGTAAGGGGCTCCCCCCGCTGTTACCTTCTTTATGCCACTCTACAACCGATTCGACGGGCTTCCAGCCCAAGAATCTGCAAGGGAACCAGTACAGGCAACTGGAAACTTGTCCTCCCCACCTCTGAGGACACCCTATCACCGTCCCAAGCAACCACCCTCAAGACCTAAAGCGAGGAAGGTGCTCCCTGCGAGACTAAGGCACAAAGAGAGAGTACAGGTACAGCCCCATGGGAACAGCTATTTCTTGCCCGGCAAAATAGAGGGTAAAGCTGTTACTTTCTTGTTTGATTTAGGCTGTACTGTACCACGAACCTTATAAGTCGCCAACTCTTTGATACCCTCAGCCCTATGGTCAGGGGCAAGATGGAACCGTACGAGGGAGAGTATGGCACCCTAGCTGACAGGTCGTGCATTCCCTTTTATGTTATAATTGAGCTGACGGGACGCGTCCGAGATAAAATGATCCAAGAGACATTTATCGTCAGTCAGCTCAAAGAGGACGCCATCCTCGGGATGCCATTCCTAAAACGGCATGGATGTCACATTGACTTTAGCAAGTCTGCAATGGTGATGTCCGGGCGAGAACTCGTCTGTGTCGACAAGTTCGGCCGCCCTTTAGTGGGAGGCGTGCAGGTGGTACGAAACTGTACCGTACCAAGCCGCTCCCGGGCTACTATCCACTGTAGAGTGAACAATAACCGGATCTCTGGACTCAGAGTAGTTGAAGGCGTGCACAAAAGGATCTGACTCGCCAGCAGTTTGAACCAACTGACTGAGCGAGGAGAGATCTTGGTGCAATGTGTAAAGCTTTTTACTGAGGCCATCAAGCTACCAGCTGGATCTATGCTGGGCCGGTTCCACTCTGTCCAAGAGGAGGATGTGGGCCCGTCGCTGGGAGACGCGACGGAAAAGCCCCCTCGACGCCCTAAAAAAAGGTGGGGGACTGTCCCAACACACATCAGGGAGTTATATGAGACAGCTTGTGGTGGTTGTACGAGCAACGAGGAACGCCAGGCTATGGCGAAATTGCTACGCGACTGCGGTGATGTGTTCAGCAGTGGAGATGACGACGTAGGACTGACTGGAGCTGTCAGACACGAGATACCGCTGACTGCAGAGACAGTCCCTATTCGGCAACCCACACGCAACTTGAGGCCAGAGAAAGAGAAGGAGGTTAGCCGACAAGTCCGGGATCTTCTGGACCGTGGCCTTATCGAGCCAGCCCACAGTGCGCGGAGCTTGCCGGTAGTGTTGGTCCGGAAGAAAGACGGAAGTTGGCGGTTCTGTGTGGATTACCGCAAGCTCAATAGCGTGACCATACAGAACGCCTACCCTCTGCCTTGTATTGATGAATCACTGGTTGCCCTAGCTGGCAGCAAATACTTCAGTACATTAGACTTGTTGAGCAGTTACTGGCAAGTCCCTCTGAGTCTCAACGCCCAGGAGAAGGCGGCGTTTATCACACGGGACAGACTGTGGAAGTGGAAGGTGCTGCCCTTCGAGTTGACCTCCGCCCTGGCCACCTTTCAGAGGCTGATAAAACAAGTCCTCAGCGGACCCCACTGGAGAACACTGCTGATCTACCTCGATGACGTCATCATGATCTCCCCAGACTTTGAGACGCACGTCAGTCGTCTGCGGGAGGTTTTTGAAAGACTCTGAGGTGCCGGTCTGAAGCTGAAACCTTCCAAGTGTGCTCTATTGCAGCCGGAGGTTAAGTACTTGGGGCACGTTGTCAGTCGAAACGGCGTGGCAACGGATTCCGAGAAGGTACGAGCAATAGAGGACTGGGTCACTCCCCTAGATGTGACTGAACTCCAGACTTTCTTGGGTCTGGTAGGGTATTACAGACAATACATACCAGACTTTGCGGGAATAGCACAGCCATTAAACTGACCCACCGCAAAAGAGTGACGTGGCAGTGGACCCCGGTCGAACAACAGGCGTTCGACCGCCTCAAGGGTTGCCTACTTACGGCACCCATCTTAGCCTACCCAGACCCCACTCTGGAGTACATCCTCGACACTGATGCCAGTGACCAGAACGTTGGCGCTGTGCTGTCTCAAGTGCAGGAAGACCGAGAGGTAGTAGTAGCCTACTACAGTAAGTCTCTCTCACCCACTGAACAAAATTACTGTACTACCCGCAAGGAACTGCTGGCAGTAATCAAATCAGTGAAGCACTTCAGACCATACCTATATGGCAGGAAGTTCCGGCTGCGTACGAACCAAGCCTCTCTGATCTGGTTGTGCAAGCGAGCAGAGCCGTCCAGTCAGGTCGCCCGGTGGCTCGAAATCATAGTTGAGTTCTCCTACCGGATCGAACACCAACCGGGCAGGAAGCACAGCAATGCGGATAGTTTGAGCCGGCGACCTGATGGAGGTTGCAAACAGTGTCTCAACATCGAGAAAAGGGACGGAGGTCTACCACGATGTGAGTTAGAGGCACTGGCTCACCACGGAGCACAGTTTGACTGAGACCAGGGTCAGCTCAAACAGAAAGTTGACGAGTCCCCGGAGGTTGTACAAAACCTCCGCTCCAACCCTGTTTTGGCCGATAATGTCCGGGAGCTGAAGAAGCTTCATGAAGAGCTGCCTGGAGTAGTGGCAGACATATATCGAGCCAAAAGGGAAAGGGCGACGACCCAGCGAAGAACAACTATGGCAGGGATGCGCCGAGTTCCGGCTACTCTGCCAATGTTGGGACTCGCTGAGGATCGGGCAAGATAGTCTGCTGACCATTTCTGTGGCCGCTAACGGCAGACACCCGGAAAAGAAGAGGGTGGTCTGCCCCGCTGCCATACGCTGTGAGTTAATTTGGGACACTTACAAACAGGCTCACGCAGAAGTCAAGAGAGTGATCTCCAAATTGCAACTGCGGTGGTATTGGCCCAAGATTGGACGTGATGTCCGACTCAGAGTAAAACAGTGTGAAATCTGCCAGGCCAGCAAGAATGGCCGTCTCCCTGGTGAAGCTGGACGGCAAAGGCTATACGCTGCAAGGCCATGGCAAATAGTAGCTGTCGACCTGGTCGAATTCATGCCCCTAGCCCCCAGAGACAACAGTTGGATCTTAGTATTAACCGACCACTTTATCAGGTGGGCGGACGCTCTAGCTATCCCAGATGCGTCAGCTCCGACAGTGGCCAGGGTGCTAGACCAGCATGTATTCTGCTACTTTGACCTCTGAGCAGATACACTCTGACCAAGGCGCTCAGTTCCAGTCTCAACTGATGAGCGACCTTTACGCCTCTGGAGTTTAAATTAGAGCAGGACCACCTCTTACCATCCCCAAAGTAACGGGATGGTGGAGCGCAATAACCGGATGCTAGGTGATGCGCTCCGGAGCCTACTCCTCGGACGCAGTCAGGAGGAACGGGACACGGTGTTGCCGCAAGTCATGCGCGCATACCGTAGCACCCCACACACCAGTACTGGTAAGACCCCAAACCTCCTGATGCTCGGGAGAGAGACTCGGGTACCTGACCATCTTGCCTACCACATTCCAAAGCAAGACAACTCGGTTCAGGAGTATGCCAGTGAACTAGTGGAACGGATGAGGGTTGCACACGAAATACTGCGAGAGAAGCAGTGGCAGGTGCGGCGCGAGGATTCTGAGGAACCACCCCTCTATCAGACAGGAGATTGGGTGTGGATGGTCAATTATCGTAAGCGTCGGGGGCAGGCGGCTAAGTTACAGTCTAAGTTCGTGAGACCCTACGTGATAGTCGCGGCTATGCCCAACCATACCTACAAGATCGAGTGCTCGGGACAAGTGTCCATCCAAAATGAGGCTCGCTTGAAGCCATATTGGGCTAGCCCAGACGCAGTGAGAGAAGCCCTCCGTTGTTGGAGCCCAGGGGGCAGACGACAACGCGGGGGCAACGGCGGCATGGATCCGAGTATGAAATGGTCATTCCGCAGGAAGAAAACTTGGTACGAAACGAGCGACTGCTTCTACCCACAGAAGTGCGTCCACCGCCTCCCATGCCAAGTCTGATGCCATCACTTCCGAAAACCGAACCGGTTCTGGAAGTGCAAACCCCCCACGAAGAGAGGAGCTCCATCCGGAGAACAGGAAGAATTAACTACTACCGGTGAATTAGAAGCGCCGCCAGAGGCCCCTGCTAGTCCACCGGTCAGTGCGCCACTTCCCCTAGAGCGGGGACAACATACGAGGCAACCCCCATCATAATTAAAAGATTTCGTATGTGACTGCATTTAAAGCGGCGCGGATGAAAGTCTAGAGGGGAACCGTACGAGAAAAGTATCGAGCAATTGTGGGAGTTGTCAACACCACGGAAAAATCAACTTTTGCATCGGCGGATTTAGAAATAAAATTTATCCGCCGGGTGTGCAAAGTCCTAGTCACGCACCCCAACCACGTTGTTCAATTTTTTCTTACGGTGATGCAGTCAAGAGCAGACGTGTTTCTAGTGACTAGTTCAAACCATTCACAAAAATTCAGTATGTCATACGATACCGGATCGTGGGATGAGTTAACTATGTTCTTGATATGGAAACTAGATTGCACCACTCAGCTCCGACTCGTCTGAGTCAATCGAGCTGGAGATAGGCTAGTGAACTACAGTGGTAAGAACTCAGGTTGACTTAAAGATTTCACAATCTCACTGCAGTATGTGTTCTCTTCCAACTATTCACTACCGTAAATCTCTGCGAGTGCTAACTGAATGAGAAGTTGTCAGGCTGTCGAAGGCCGACCACACTACAGTGTATTTTAATAACGCTGTTGAAACTCTTTCTGGTTACACTCGACCTGGGTACCAGGGTACGGGATATAGCACCTCCCGCTCCGCACCACAAGGAGCAGACCAATGACAGACTACCCGGGGGCACTGCGCCGCCGTTGGCGGTGGGTGTCGCCAGAGACGGAGAGGAAAATAAAGGCTGCATGGGGACCCAAAGGGAGTACACAGTGCCAACTCTGCTATGAGGATAGCCCGTCTCACCGCGCACTCAGATTACACGTGGATGCCCACTACCTCTTGACATTCTGCCCTTGCAGACACCACGACGTTTATTCGTATCCAGTTATTAGACATCGAGCAGCTGGATGCTTCCCGGGGAAAAACTACGTTGTTGATGCTGATCTATACCCAAAATTTTCAGCACTAATGCGGCCCTGCGGGGTTCCAGCATGTGATAAAATATGCTCGACAACAATCCTCAGTGGTATCGGACAGACCCCAAATTACATACACCCCAGAAGTGCTCACCTACCCAGATACGGAAGAGCAAGTCACACCTCCCCCTCGTAAAGTTCCGACCCCATCTCCAGACTACACTCGCCTGGCTATGGTAGAAAAGCGGCTACTTCGACTACAGGCTGAATTCACCCAGTTAGCCCCAGACCTACTTAGTACCACAACAGGACTGTATCAATTAAAGGGCTCCGTGGGCCGGATTTAACGAAAGTTACGTGCCCGTCAAACCAAACATCAGCTCCCCAAACCCTGACTCCGGTTCTCCTCCCTAGAATGATTCGTAAGCCTTACTCTATATATATATATATATATATATATATATATATATATATATATATATATTTATTGATTTATATCTGTCTGTAATTTTATGTTTTTTTGTCTACTGATATTATGTGTGCTGATTGTAAAAATTTTTGTATCAGAAAGAGGGCTTTCTGCTGGTGGGGGCGGTGTGGTGGCTCGTGGAGCTACCACCATCGCAATAACGGGAAATATTTTTTCCCCCACAAGTGCAGCACGAGGTCATTGAGATGACTCGGAACAGCAGACAACCAATCAGCGTGACTGACAGTTTTAGTAGTAGTAGTTTCTCGCTGTTTAGTTTAGTTGAGTTCAGACTGGTGAACTGTATAGACCCTATCAATTAGCTGAATGTATTTGTTTTACTGTAGTTTTTGTGATGTATTCTTGTGTATAAAATATAGTAGTGTTACTTCGAATTATTCTGGCGAAGTTTCTCTAGCATAGTAAATAGACTCTCTTGATTGTACACCAACCCACAATTCTGAAAATTATAACACTATTCCACGTGAATCTTCATACAGTTGAGAGTATAGGATTTGTTTGGGTAATCTCCCATTTTTCATTCTATGGACATGACCTGACCATCTGAGGTTCCTCTGGATCAGCAAATCATACATGCTCATCATGTTGGTTTTCTCCAGCACATCATCGTTAGTGACAAAGTCCCACCACTTTATGCTCAGGATCTGTTGGAGTTGGCGCATCATATATGCATTCAGTTTGTGAGCGGCAACTCTGTATACAGTCCATGCTCCATTTCCATATAGGAGGCTGGAGATAAAGATGGCTTTGTATACTGCACACTTTGTTTTGATGGTAAGTTCTTTGTTGTTCCAAACCATGTCTGTGAGTCTGCCAAATGCTTTCGAGATATTAGAAGTACAAATCTTCAGCTTAGCATCGAGTTTTTTATTGTTACTAATAGTTGACCCAAGGTACTTAAACTTTAAGACTTTGGCGAGCTCTTGATCTTGTATCAGGATGGGATCACCTGTATCATGAGATCTTGGTGATGGTTGATAAACTACTTCTGTTTTCTTGATGTTGATTTTTAATCCAAAGGATTTTGCAGCCTGGGCAAACAAGGTTATGATCTCTCGAGCTTCTTGCTGGGAATGAGACACGAAGGCTGTGTCGTCAGCAAACATGAGTTCACATACTATGACTCTTTGGGTTTTTTTTTTGCAGTTTTGTACTGGTTAACATTGAAAAAGTTGGCACCTGGTCTACTCTGTATCCACACTCCCTTGTTGTGATCAGTGGAAGCATGGTTAAGCACTTGAGATAGAAATATCGAGAAGAGTGTGGGTGGTAAAACACAACCTTGTTTGACATCGTTGCTGATTTCGAATGCGTCAGATAGGTCACTTTTAAATTTGACCTGTTCTTTCATGTTGTTGTGAAGCAAAACTACAAGGTTTACAGACCTCTCTGGACAGCCGATCTTCTTGAGTATTGTCCAGAGTAGGGGGCGGTTGACAGTGTCAAAGGCTTTGGTGAAGTCTACAAACACTATGTATAGTGGCATGTTCTGTTCAATGCACTTCTCCTGTATCTGCTTAAGCAAGAATATTATGTCTGTTCCCCTTCCCGCTCTAAAACCACATTGAGCTTCTGAAAGAAGACCTTCAGCAACACTTGTTAGCCTGTTGAGTAGGACCCAAGCAAACACTTTTTCAGGGATTGACAGTAAGGATATGCCACGATAGTTTCCACATATCTTTCTGTCACCCTTCTTGAAAATAGTGATTAGCAGAGCGTTTTTCCAGTCCTGTGGGACTTCTGATCAGTTCCAGGCTTCCGTGATTATGTCATGTAGCCTCTCAGCAAGTCTATTCCCTCCTCTTCTTATGATCTCAGGATGGAGTCCATCTGCGCCAGGAGACTTTCCTTCACAGAGCATGCCAATAGCATCTTTGACTTCACTGAGGCTGGGACATACATCAAGCTCCGTGTTTATGGGTGATGGGATTATCTGATTAACAACTTCTTCATCACCAACAGTTGTATCATTCAGGAGTGTCTGAAAGTTGGCTGTCCATCTTATGAGGATATCTTGCTAGTAACTGGTCAGGAGAACATGGTCTTGGACCCCAGACAGCTTTCATACTTTGGTAGAACCCTTTCACATTGCCTGTATCCGCAAAAGCTTGCAGCTCTGCTGCTTTGTCAAGCCACCACTGGTTTTTCAGCTTCCTACATCTCTTCTGAAGTAATATTTTATGATGTCGTAGTTTAGCTTTAGTGGACCTGGTGTTCCGATTTAGATTATCAACTCTTGCCTTGTTTCTGTTCTCAATCAGAAGTCTGAGCTCGTTGCTGTTCTCATCGAACCGATCCTCATGCTCTCTGGTGACAGAGCCCAAGACATCTGAAAATACCTATATATATATACATATATATACATATATATATATATATATATATATATATATATATATATATATATATATATATATATATATATATATATATATACGCTGCGTCTCTCATTTGAATCGATAGTGGAACAAGAGCTGTCACAAAGAGGCGTGGAGATAGAGAGTCTCCTTGGAAAGTTCTTCCCTTAATGTCTATTTTTTCAATCTTTTTTATCCAAAGTACTCCAGCTGTGTTTTCCAAAATTTCATGCTTTTTCTCATCAACCTTATCACATTACCAGCCATTTCAGTTAGTTGCATTGTTTTTATGATTCATGAGTGTGACATCATATCACATGCCTTAGCTGATAGTCTATCCAACACATTGCTAGGTTTGTACTTTTTCTCCTAAATCACTTATGATTGCCTTATCAAGCATGAGATAATCTTTAACACCCCTTCACTGTCTAATACATTTATTTTATTCTTCTCCCAAGGATAGTGCTTAATCTACTATCCTTTAACTTCATCTAGTCCTGGTGATTTCCAATTGGGTATTTTGTTTAAAGTCTCTTTCACATCAGCCATGTAATACTCCAGTCATCTTGTCATTCCATCTACTCAAGTTTGTGATTGACTTTCTTTAGCCATTTTGCATTTGTGTTATGCTCAGTTGGCTGCTTTCATATTTCTGTCAGAATGATTTTGCCTCTTTCTTGTCCAGTGCACAATTCTTAGATGTCCATTCATTAATTTGGAATTTTTCATAGAAGCGCTTTTCATTACTTGTCAACATCTTCATCTGGTTAAACTGTTCGACTTGTTTTTATATATCTCCTTATTTTCTGACTTACAGCTCTCACATTTTGCTTCTGTTCTCTAATTGCCACATCGTACCCTTTGTTCTTTATCCTACATTTTTCTTCTCAGTGGACCATTGCAAAGCCTTCCTCTGTAAGGCCTTTCTTTGCATTCTACTACTTTACTCACGTCTGGGCAAATTTCTCTGGATTTCTTCCACAATCACATTTTCCATACTGGTACATTATCAGTCGTGCATTTCTCTTTGCTGTTATGAACTTGGTCTGTTACAATTATAGCACATGCAAACTATGATGGTGTCCTTTAGCTCGTTGATATTAATAATCTCAACACAGTCTAGCACTTCGGTAATTTGTCTTACTACCTCTCAATGTGCCCAAAAGTGCTTTATCCTGGTCAATCAGTAGCTAGACTCATTAATAGTTTTCCCAATCAGTAATTTTTCTACCTCTAAACTAGTTAGTCTCAGAATTCTCATGGCTGGGTCATCTGCTATCTCATGCTGCACCGAAATATTTTTTATGTGTTGATCCAGCTCTTCATCATCGTTTTCACCCACTTGTCACGTTCCTTCTTCAATATCATAAAGTTCTTCTTTTGTAAAATGCTTTTGTTTCATTATGATCTGATAACCTCTGTTTGCTGATGTTGGACTTTTCTCTCTTTCCAAAGTTCATACATCCTTTTCTATAACCTTTCACACTGGGTCTAATTTTGAAGTAGAATTCCATGACAGCTTTGTTGTTTTTTAGCATCTTTTTGTAGTTGTGCCAGTAACAGGTTGACGATAGTAGTTAGCCTAGTTTCCTGCACAACCACTGCCAGACGAGACATGCCTAGCTTGGCTAGACATTCTATTCACATTGTTAGCTTTATTATCTTTATTGTGATTCATCATAGTGAGGCTTAGAAATTGATTTTAGGTCCATATCCTAGTAGGATTCAGCAACGTAATGAAAAGAGTTGCCTAAGGCTTTTTGCTAGAAAAATGCTGCCAAGAGTTTAAAATCGTACCCAAAACTCTGAGTCTGGGATAATGTGTTCTACCCATGCAATTACATTGAGGGATAACATTTTTAGATGTTTTCCAAATATAGGTTATTTCTATTGCTAAATCCTGATATTTTCCTATCTTCTCCATTTTTTCTTTTATTCTGTAGTTGCCAAGGACTGCGATATTGATGATCATTGCTTCAGCATTACGCTTGTCAACTACAGTTATATAAGGTAGTGGTGTTGGTGGTGGTGTTGGTGTTGGTGGTGGTGGCGATGGCATTAGCAGTAGCGGTAGTGGTAGTGGTAGTAGAAGCGTCAGCGGCAGCGGTAGCAGTGGCAGTAGCAGTAGTAGTGGCAGTAGCTGTAGCGGTAGCAGTAGCAGTAGTAGTGGCAGTAGCAGTAGTAGTGGCAGTAGCAGTAGTAGTGGCAGTAGTAGTAGCCGTGGCAGTAGCAGTAGTAGTGCCAGTAGCAGTAGTAGTGGCGGTAGTAGTAGTAGCAGTAGCAGTGGCAGTAGCAGTAGTAGTGGCAGTAGCAGTAGTAGTGGCAGTAGTAGTAGCAGTGGCAGTAGCAGTAGTAGTGGCAGTAGCAGTAGTAGTGGCAGTAGCAGTAGTAGTGGCAGTAGCAGTAGCAGCAGTGATATATAAATTTCGATGACCAGGTTCTTTCTTGTTTTATTGGAAAAATATATATAATAAATGTACTTTTGATTTACCAGGTTACACAATATTGTACATTCTGCAGTTTTTGCAGCATTTTAGCAATAGCTACAATTTCTCTGCTTAACATCATAATCAAGTTCAACTTGGTAAAAAAAGCTGAAGTTGATAATTTTACCAATATTTATTTAGTGAGTTGTGTTTTTAAAAGTATAGCAAAACAAAAACTATTTTTAAGATAAAATAGCTAGTTCAGAATTCTCTCCTCCAACAGTTAATGGGTTCATATTGTGACGGGTGATAATGGTTACTGTATCAGCTGATAATTGTTGCTGTGTCAGCACGGGTGCTGTATGGCACGGATGCCTATGTATTGTGATTCACTTAATGGAGGGTGAATAGATGGAAGACACAGAAGCAAGCCACAACTCTACTTTTTGTCTATTGCCAACAGTATATTTCCTAAGATAGACTTAGACTTGAACTTAGACTTGAACTGTAGCCTATAACGATGAAAATTGAAAACATCTTGTTAACTTAACAATAATTACACAGCTGACAAAATAGTTAGTTAATAAGATTCAAAACAAAAGATAATAATATAATACTTGATACTTACAATTATTTTGACAATTAAGTATAAATTGCCTGCATCTTTAGCAGGAGGAAAATTGAACTAAACTGACTCATTGAACAAAATTGCCAGTAAATAGTTATCACGGAAGCTATCACAAAAAGCTTTCATTACACAATGGTTTTCTGAAAGCTACCAAAAAACTCCTGCAACACATATCTATAGACAATCCTCTTTCTCATGTTCAGAAGATTGATTAGCTAAGCAACATTTACTTTGACTGAAAACTATCTGACGATGCAAAATGATACAATTGCAGATTCCTATGTATAGAAAAAAGTATAAATAATAATTTAAATAAATTACAAAACTCAAAGTTGAAAATAAAATGCAATAACAAACACATCCATTTGCAATTAACTTTTTAGTTTCTTTCAAATCCAAAAAGCCTTAACTGTAGCTAAGAATCTGAAGTATAAAATTTACCTTTATTGAAAACTTTTCATGATTTTCTGTTTGCCTATAAAATGTTGGAGCAACTGTACTTGTGTTGACAAGTTTGACAGGCAATGGTGAGGAGAGTGCTGATGGTGCAGTGTAGCGCAATTCCTGGGCGTTTATGGGTTGCGTTGCAGGACAAACTGCAAAGAAATATCTAAGTTAGTAGTTGTAGTAGGAGCACATGAGAAGGTACAGCTTGCCAACCGCCTGAACCGGTTTGATATGTGCGGAGAGCTCTTGGTACAGTGCATCAAATCTTTTACAACACCGGTGAATTTCTCTGGCAAAGTTTTATTCTGTGCAGGAAAGAGATGTGGGACATGCACTGAAAAATGTGACAGATACCTCATGAAAACCCTTCAAGAATGACAAGTGACCAGTCCCGGAACACGTGACAGACTTTTACAATGGTGCCTCTAATAGCTGTTCGAGAAACACCTGGTGACAGCTTAGTTACTCAGTACTACAAAAGCATGTTCAGCAATATTAACAAAGACATGGGCCTGACCAAAGTCATCAGTCAACCCTTTACCTGAAATGGTCCTAATTGCAAAACCCACTAGGTTGTGGAAAATTAGAAAAAAGTGAGCTGTCAGGTGCAAGACCTTTTGGATCTGGACCTGATTGAGTCGACTCACTGCACCTGGAATTATCCAGTTGCCCTGATCTAAAAACAGGCTGGCAGCTGGAGGTTTTACTTTGACTACGCAAAATGAATAGTGTGACTATCTAGCATGGTTACCCCCTCTCTCAGATAAATTATTCTCTACACACCTTCTCTAGAAAAAAGCCATTAGCATGTTGGGCATGCTGAGTTAGTACTTGCAAGTACCTTTCACTCCTGATACCCAAGAAGTAGAAGGCACTGCTGACATCCGCCCTGCTACCTTCCAATGACTCATAATGCAGGTCTTCAATGCTCTACACTGGAAGACACTGCTCATCTGTCTTGATGATACCATCATAAATTCCCCCCCCCCCGACTTCTCAACTTCTCGACACTGAGAACATAGATGATATTGTTAGACAAAGTTTATACTTGCCATGCAGAATCTTGCCATAAATAAAAGTAGAGGTCGAAGTGCTTTCACGGAGGATGAAAGGGCAACAATTATTGGCTTGGCTCACAACAGAGGTGATTGACTATACTCTACCAGCATTTTAATAGAAATATCTCTGAACAAACCCATTTCTATGAAGATATAAGGTGTGTTAACCTACTCTGCATTATTTATCATTGTAGAAGTAGTGGCTGCTTATAGTTATTTAGTTACAATCATTATTTAGCAGTTTTCTCATAATTTATTTATGGTACATTTTCCTACAATTACACTCTAAGACTCTCAAAATTATTTGTATAGCAATTATTATTTATGTAAATTTTGATAGCTACTGTATATATCTACTTTTCTTCAAACTTTAGTTTGCTGATTTTTAAAATATTAGACCTAATTCTAACTTAATATACATTAATAAAGCTCTGTCTTTGTTTCAATTTGAGCCACAGAGAACTTTCCTCATTTGAATCTAATTGTTGTAATTACTAAAAGCTGCAGATACGAGCAAGATTCAATTATAGATAGCAAGTTTCTTTTCATGGAGCTATATAAATGTGCATGCTGAGTATGGTTTTCTTGTTTGATTCTTTAAAGTTAAGGCAAAAACTTTGCTGGTTCAAGTAGTTGTATAAACGGATTCTTAGTTTTTAGTATAAAATGTATATAGAGCTTTCACTGCATGCATGCAATATTATTATAATGTTTTAGATATTGGTAATGTCTGCATTTACCTAAAAAGACCTTTTGTACCTAAAGCTTCAACTTCCAATGAATCAAACTTTTTCAGAATAGTTTTGCTATCAAAACTACACTTACAACGAGACAAAAGACTGCTCTAGCTTGGCTCCACGGTTGATTATCCTGAACTATTCTTACTTATTTGTATCATACATTCTACATAATATAACATTTTCCAAAGATAAATGCTGCAAGGGTATTCTACCATTATTATATAATGTTTAGATTATGCAAGCCACATAGTTGGAGAAAAATTAAATACTATTTGACTACATAAAGTTGTGCTTAAGTAACTTTGAATGTAACACCTTAATTGCAACTGTGTATAAAACCAAACTGTATGTAGACATTCTGAGAACACTTTATATAAGCATTGCTATCTTTTCAACTATCTATTTGTATCTACAGTGAGCAGTAAAATGTAATCACTGTTACCATGGGTATAGTAATGACAGATAATAATATATCAAAGAATGGCTGAATAGTAACAAAATTTTCACAAATGAAACAACTTACATATACTACTATATAATAATAAATTGTTGTCTAGTAATTACATTAATTTATTATAAAAGTGTACTAAGTCTATTTTTCATAAAACTTCAAAGTTTTTCATATTTCATTCAAAATAATGAATTTTTTGTTCTTAGATGTTCTAGATCGTACATAATAGTGCGCTGTCAGCTTTAATAATTATCTAAAATCATTTGCATTTTAGTTGCCATTACAAATTTTAATCTTTTAAAAAGTTGAGGTGAGATAATATTAACAATACTATTATTGTGAGTATTCTTATGAAAACTATAGATGTACAGAATCTCTTTTTAGGACAGCTGGTTTGGAATTATCTTCTCCTACAGTTAATGAGTTCATCTCTATACCATCCTCTTTCTCATGTTCGGAAGATTGATTAGCTAGACAACATTTCCTTTGACTGGAAACTACCTGAAGATGCAAAACAATACAATTAAAGAGCTTTAGGTATAGAATAAAATATAAAATACTTTCAATAAATTATGAGTTTATGTTAATGCACACTTTTCTTATCATTCACATTAGTTTTGTGATCAGTCACTTATTTATTCAAATAACATACTGTACCTTGTATTTGGCTATGAGGAATGAGACTGAAACACATATTAGTTCCATTGAAAAGCTAGAAACAATGCTAGTAGTAGCCAGAATGGCTCCAGATATTCTGTAAAAATATTATAAACTTCTAAAAATGTCACTGTGGATGCTTCAGTTTTTGCAACAATACAAATTAGCAAAAAGCTATATACAAAACAAAGCAATTAGAGTATCAATATATGCATCCCAAAAAGCAATTACTTGAATACTAGATGAGCACAGAGTAGAAGTTTGTAGTTTGCTATGATATCGACAGAGACAGAGGGCAAAGTTCCTTGTATCAGAGTTAAACTTGTATTCAATACCCGAATTATAGGAAACAATGTTGTTTGATTGGTAAAACAATTAGGCTCATAGATGTATTTTAAAGGCGTAATGTAAAACTATTTAGAAAATTCTGATGTAGCCGTTTATTTTCAGGTAAATGAGTTTTTATTTTCAACAAACATTCACACTTACCCTAACTGTGAGAAGCCTATTCCGAAGAGAATAAGAGAGGTCAGTCTAACTACAGCACTCGGGGTTAAGTATATTGTTTGCTTCTTCAAGATTAGAATTCCAGATAAATGAGCTCTAGCACCCACTGCAAACAGGAAACTAAAAAATAACTTTAACTAAGTATTTGCAAAACTTACATTCAAAGTCTTCATATTTCATAATAAAAGTGGTTAAAATAGACTAAGGAGTTGGGTTTGCCATAGAACAGAAGCTATTACTGAGGAATGTCCTTTCTAACATAGCCAATCTCCTTTACCACAATTTGAACTCATGCTCATGTAATTGATAAGGCTTTGTTCTAACTACCAGTGTACTTTAAATTATAGTGTTATTTTATTGTTTAATTATAAAAAAAATGTTTTTATTACCATAATTGTTTTCACAAATATAGGCCTATTGTAGCTATATAATATAATTAGGCTAGCTTAACACCTTTATTTTGCAACATGCAGAACAACGCATCTTTAAATTTATGACCGTTTGCAATGAGTTGAATTATTACCTTTAAACATCTTATAGAGTTACATATATAAACAACATAGTATATATTCTTACATTTTCAACTAACATACGCTTAAGAACTAATTATATATTCTTCAAAGAAAATTGATGTGTTGCTCAATTGATGTATCATAATCTTGAGTCTTTACCAATAAAACCAACAATAGAGAATATCTGGAGAGGCGCAGTACTTCTGCCGGCCAGCTCTTCATCGAGACCTATGATTGTGTTCATGATGAAGTAGCCAGATTTAGGGTTAGCAAATAGCAATGCACTGGCAGTCAGAGCTGAGGCAGTACAAAACACTGAGTACAAAGTTAAAACCTACAAAATAATTTAAATAAATTAAAAAAATCGAAGTTGAAAATGAAATACAGCAATAATTATTTTCATTTGCAATTAATTTGTCATCTTCCTTCAAATCCAAAAGGCCTTAAATGTAACTAAGAATATCAAGTATAAAATCTACCTTCATTGAAAGCTTTTCATGATTTTTTGTTTGCCTATGAAATGTTGGAGCAACTGTACGCAAATCATTCAGCCATGAGAAGACAAATCTGCAGGTTGGATAAACAGCAGTCACTATGGCAACAGCCTATGGAATCATAATTGCTCAATTTAATACATCATATACAATAAATAATATAAAATCAGATGACATCTAACAAATAATTTCATCTACATGAAGATATTTTATCTTATTAAATTAGGTATATAATCATTATAACAATTATTTATAATTTTGATTATAAATTTACTAGTGTGCATGTAGAGAGCCAAGTGGGTTGGGCTGACATTCTATCATAGACTGCACTTAGATATAGGACAGTGGTTAACATACTATAGCTTGCTAGTTAGAGGTATAAGGTTTGATTTCTGGCGGGGACTATTATGTTCAGGTATGAAGTTATATTTTAAAAATATGTTAATTATTCACAGAAGAAATCCGAGACTAGAAACATTTACTACATAACAAGCTTAATAACTGTTGTTAACACTTGATTATTTACATATTCCCTAATATTTCATTTATATTTCATACACTCTGAGAGTGACAGATATTTGTTGCTTTGGTATTATGTAGCTATAGAGAGGGTGGAATTTATTTATTAATTGTGTGCATTCTCATGCAACAATGGTGTGTGAGTGTGTGAGTGTGTGTGTGTGTGTGTGAGTGTATGAGTGTGTGTATGCTCGAGTGTGTGCGTGCGTGGGTGTGTGTTTACATATGTGTATGTGTGTGCGTGAGTGTGTGCATGAGTGTGTGCGTGTGTGTATGTGTGTGTGTGTGTGTGTGTGTGTGTGTGTGTGTGTGTGTGTGTGTGTGTGTGTGTGTGTGTGTGTGTGTGTGTGTGTGTGTGTGTGTGTGTGTGTGTGTGTGTGTGTGTGGGAGTGTATGAGTGTATGAGTGTGTGTGTGTGTGGGTATGTGTGTATGCATGTGTGTGCGTGTGTGTGTGCTTACATGTGTGTATGTGTGTACGCGAGTGTGTGCGTGTGTGTATGTGTGTGTGAGTGTGTGTGTGGGAGTGTATGAGTGTGTGGGTATGTGTGTGTGCGTGTGTGTGTGCGTGCGTGCATGCGTGCGTGCTTACATGTGTGTATGTGTGTACGCGAGTGTGTGCGTGTGTGTATGTGTGTACGCGAGTGTGTGCGTGTGTGTATGTGTGT
>OZ037771.1:11853979-11856479 GCA_964035545.1 Bugula neritina
ATACCAATTAAATTCTAAATTATAGTGTATGCATGGCACTACATACAATACAATGACTAATTAATTTTAGTTCTGCTTCTCAATACTGACACATTATGCTCATGGTATTTTTATACTATTCAATCTAATAGTTGTATGCATATACATAATATATGACATATTATTAATCTTACTTCAAAAAAAAGCTACACTTATATAATATTAAACTGTGTCATTTTGCAAAATATGAATTCTGTCACAAAATAAAAGTTTATAATAGCAATAGTTTTGCATAATAAGTTTATTTACATAAAGTTTTTAGAAAAAGCAATTTCTAACAATGTATCATTTAAAACAATCGTTGTTTGAAGTTTCCAAAAAGCATGCACAGACTTACAGAACCTTTTGAAACTCTCTTAGTGCAATGAAGGAATCATGAGCTGCAGCTCGTATATATCCTGGTCTGGTATGTTATCTAGTGTGATAATTTGCCAAACAGCATTCAATATACCTAACTTTTCTACAGAGTATAGATACTGTACAGCAATATCCTTTACTTTACTTTTGACGTGCATTTGATAAATTACTTTTATTATTTCATGGTACTTGAACTCTGCTATCTAATTTAATGCTATGTATAAATCAGATTAGGAGAATTACATAATAATAAATCATTGCTTGAAATTTTTGCATTACAAATTAATTGTCCCAGCAAGACAAAATCAAAAATTTACTCAGTCATGTGTGTAATGATTATGTTCTAGGCTTCTGACCAAGCAACAGGAATACATTAAGTCTGTATGTTAAGGGATCATCTATGTTTTCAGTGCCATATGCTTTCATTATTCTAAAACATAATGTACAAGTCTCATGGTCAGGTAGCGGGCACAAAATTCATTATACATAAGGTATATCATTAGTATATATGCCTTTAATTATTAATATCAATGCGGCAAATTCTATAGTAGCTTCTTGAAAATAAAATACCTTTTCTTGCAGCTTTCCCACCAGCATTTGATTTCTGGTTGTTTGAGAAAATTTTTTGCCAAAGATGTTGTTTCATGGAAGTGAAAGAAATTACTAATAGTTGATGTTACGGAAAAGTAAAAGTCATCGATTCTGAAAATCAATATGAATCACATTAACCAAATCATGTTCAAAAAATAAATACTTTTCTTAGAAAAATAAAAACATGACAGACATTACACAAGAAACATGTCTTATTGTTGTTGTAAAACAATTAACCACACATTTGGTCATATTTGTAGCTTAGCATATTATTTTGCTAAAACAACCCTAAGTTGAGGAACATCCTTATATTGAACTATATATAATGTATTGAGGATAGAAACTTGGCATTATTACATTGATAGACAATGTGAAAGTTGATCTACAAACCAAACCAGAAGTAATAAAACTCAGGAAGTTAGAGTTATCTTCCAGTGCTTGAGCTTGCACTAAAATAAAAGTTCACCTTTCAGACTCAGGATAGGGAATTTGAATGTCAGAGTGTGTATATCTGTTGAATGACAGCTGATGGTTCTTTGCTTTGTATGCCTGATTTTCTTCAGAGTTTAGCCTGTCTGTTATCTATAATCAAAATGTAAACATAATTATAATTAAAATAGTTTGGCTGCAGTTTATGTAATTTACCATGTTGATGTAAATAATAGATTATTTTAAAACGTTAAAAGTTAAGTGAAATTTTTGGGTAGCCATTGGCTTTACAAGCAGAGAAACAAAGCAATCATCTACATACTAGAAGTTTATAATAGGTCACACAAAAAAAACTTATTTAATCTCGCAATTATTAGCAAGGCAAAAATTCTACTAGTACTAAGTTAAGCACCAATTAACATAAAATTCATGCTTACAGTGATTACAAATTATTGATAATCATTCATCAAATTATTACCCAATTTAACGCAGATAAGTTTAAATTGTTTTGATGTATAAAGTGGTAATATAAAAAGTTGGGGGCAGTCATGTGCAGTTCTATATCATATGCATGTGAGGTAAAACACGTCAAGTTAGAAAGCAAACTCTTTAAAAAATAAATTATAGTTAAAATAACTTTCCTCTTTAACCACTTTGTTGATTTCATCAGATTGTGAATGATTCACAACCAGCAGCAAAACATCATAGCAAAAGGCAGCAACAACGCCTCCAGGAGCCAGAACTCTGTCGCATTCTTTGTAGAATTTCTCAAGGTCAAACCAATGTAGTGCCGTAGCTGCTTGTATTAGTGTTACAGAGTTGTTTTCTACTGGTAACTTTTCAGCTGCTGACAATCTATCATAAAACCCTGGTTATTATGCTGATTTTAGTATGATTTGCTCAGGATACGACAAATAAAAAGCAATAACAGAATGATACAATATAGTATAAAAGAACAGGCATAACTGCTGTTGATAAACCATTTGTTACTTCACCTGTATTCAACATTACTGTGTTTGTTGTTAAGAGTTGCCTGCTCTATTTGGGATTCACTGATATCTACTCCAATTACTTTATCAAAGTA
>OZ037771.1:11861479-11863979 GCA_964035545.1 Bugula neritina
ATTTAGCTCAAATTGTTGTGTTTAGAAAGTCCACTTGAGTCAAGTCGTTTAAAATAATTTTTTATCAGCATGACTTGATTGTATAAATATGTGTTAGTACAATTTAGCATAATTGATATCTCAGACTATATAATAGCTTGCAAAGAGTTAACTCAGTCTATGGAGCTTGTTGGCAACTCAAACTTGCACTTAGCAAAAACCAATAAATAATTTTTTTTCAATAGATTATCAAGTTATTATTAGTTTCTGTATTAATGATTCTTTAACACAAATATGAAGTATAATGATAGCAAATACTGGACTAGCTGAATGGTGGCTAAAATGTTCTATTTTTTCAACAATTTAAATTTATATGGCACTCTAAACATAGCAAAAAAACTTATATATGTCATGAACGTTTGCTGGTTTTATAGCAAACTAACTTATTATTGTGACACTGTTGAAATAATTACGTTGTTTGAATTCCTCTTTCAAATAATAGTCATGGGCAGTCACCTAGTTTGTGGTCATCAACAGTAAAAACCAAACATGTCACAGATAAGAATAGCTGTCAGAAACTGCATCACTGATTAATTGCTGATAGAACAGTTTGCGGACTTCCTATTAGTATATTTTAGCTGATACACTATAGTTCTTGGCTAAGGTGAGCTGAACATCAAGTGCATGTAAGTACATGAATTTTGCTCAAGTGAAGGTACTTTTTCATGTAAAGTTTAAAAAAATTCAGTAATTAGCAGAAACAAAACAAATTTGCGATTTTCTTTCCAATTTTTTTCAATTTTCCGAAATAGTTTTCTGTTTAAGTTATGTTTCAAACTGTCTGGGAATCAGATAACATTTTTTGTATGTACCTAAGGATAAATATGGCATAGTGAATTAAAGGTAGACAAACTAAAAATGTTTTAAACTATAATATGCTGTTGACAGCAGAGCACACATGTACACACACACACACACACACCATACACACCATACACACACACCAGACACACCAGACACACCAGACACACCAGACACATCAGACACACTACACATATACACTGCACACCACGCACACCACGCACACCACGCACACCACGCACACCACGCACACCACGCACACCACGCACACCACGCACACCACGCACACCACGCACACCACGCACACCACGCACACCACGCACACCACGCACACCACGCACACCACGCACACCACGCACACCACGCACACCACGCACATCACGCATGCCACGCACGCCACGCACACCAAGCACACCACGCACACTAAGCACACCACACACACACTACTATTGCAACTTGTATATCTACTGAAGTATAGCAAGTCATGTCAGCCAATCAAAACAGCCTAGAAGTCAATATTTCAAAAGCTACTTATTTTTCTACTAATATAATTGATTCTATTATGAAAAAACTTAGTAGTGTGTAACAGAGCAAGAGAGAAAATCTTAAATCATACAAATGACACATTTACTATTCATTTATGTGAAAAGTAGTAGTTGAATTGAAGCAGCATCACAAGGCAGTTTAGGGTAGTGCAAATTTTTACAGTTATTTACTCAACTAAAAGAACTTTGGCTAAAAATTTTTATTGTGTTATTGTAGACAATAGCTAGTTGCTATGGCCCTGTTTGGGTTTATAAACCGTCTTCCAATGCATGCAAAAAGGGCTACTATTAGCAGTAAAGCTTTCAATCGCCAGTTAGCAGAATTTACGTACAAACTCAGTGCACCCAACAAATATGAAGCTAAAAATAAATCATTCTGGATGGTGAGCATAACATTTTATACTTTTTGTTGCAAATCGTTAACACATATCAGAATGAAAATTAGTGAAAAATTGATGATTGAGTTAATATTTCAGTGAATTAAATGAGCTGAGAGATATAGGACAGTAATAAGAATTATATTTGTATATTGTTTTACAGAAAGAAACACAAGAGCTTCTTAGCAAAAGGTTTGATGGCCTAGAAATCAGCAAAGAGTACGTTGACTGTAGACCGATATATCCGTCAACCATATTTCAGACTGTTATGAACTTTGTGAACAAAACGGTGAGAGTTTTACTGGCACTATAAGAGACCGTTAAATAGATTACATAATCTTAGATTAATCATAGGAGACATAAAATGACATACAATTTCATTCTATATTATGATGTATAATACATGCTGCTTTATTATCTATAGTGATTTGCTATATGATTATCAATTATTAAAAGTTTACTTGACTGCATTTCAATGTACACCATTATTAAATTAGCTCTGCTACAAATTATATATTGTGTATTTCAATTTTATATTGATTGTATTTGTAGAGCAGGAAAGAGAGTGCTAGTAAAACAAATTCTTTGGCTATAGACATTGGTTGTGGACCTGAACTGATGTCTACAGTGTACCTAGCTCCTTATTTTGATACAGTACTAGGTGTAGATGTTAGCGAATCTTAAATAGAGCAGGCAAATCTTAACAACAAACACAAAAACATAGAATACAGGTATACT
>OZ037771.1:11873979-11903979 GCA_964035545.1 Bugula neritina
TCATAAGCAGATGCCAATTTATGTTGCTTTATTTGGCGTGCCAATAAGTTTTTCTGAGTTTTGCAATTATAAAATGTCTGATATTTTAGTATAAAAGCAAGTGTAAGTAATTTCTCGGTAGTCCTTGAAAACTGATATCTCGGCAAACTTCACAACAACGAAAGACTTGCAATAATTGTTTTTAGGTGTTATTTTGTTCAAGATGATTTTACTAATATAATATGCTGGTTATTGATATAAACTTAGTTTTGTAATGTAAATGTACTATACAAACGTATTTTTTTATTTCTAAATAACTGACTTGTATATAACATAGTGTTATTACGTGATAGGTATCATATATAATATTTCACACAATATCAACAAGCAATAATTCAAATGAGTGCTTAATTATCAAAACTTTGTCTCTGAGTTTTCTTAAACATAGAAAGTAGTGTTGTAGATATGGGGACTAAAAATTAAACAAGGTAGTGTACAATAAATCTATCCACTGTATGCCTTTGCAGGATTTCATTTATTTTAAAATTTGAACAACAGCAAACAGTTTTTAATATCTCATGATCTTATACGCTCTTTTTGTCATTTGTGCCGTAAAATTTGGAAACAAAAACTTGAAATGTCATGTAAATGCTGTTTGTTTATACAGACATAATAGAAAATGCTCCCAGCTGTAAATCAATATGCCGATCCTTCCCTCTGTTCTGATTACATCAGCGTTAGGCCTAAGTATCCTAATCATGTCATCAACACAATATTGGATTATGTCAAGAAAGGGGTAAGTGAAGCATTATTTTATTTTACATACTATTGTTTAACAGCTCAGTTTTTTTGCAAAAACTAATTAGCTATAATTATTCAATGTACATAGAATGTTTATTGTTCAAGCAAAACTGTTAAAACAGTTATATAAATTGCAATTTGCGTCAAAACAATAAAAATGAGTGTTTGCTGACATACACAGGTCATTTAGATGAACTTGTGGACACCATTTGCTTTAACTCATAGTTTCCCTTTCATTCCATTGACCCATGTCTCCATGCAACAAAGTATGATAAGTTTATAGATGTATGTGACTGTTACATATTACAGAAAAACACACTCTTTTCTGGGAGGTACCCATTGGCTGTGGATGCTGGATGTGGACCAGGTGTGACCTCAACCTCTTCACTATCTCCTTACTTTAATAAAGTACTTGGAGTAGACATCAGTGAAGCTCAAATTAGAGAAGCAAATCTTCATAACGAGTTTGATAATATTAAGTACAAATGGGTATATTTAGCTTAAAGCTGTGTGTATTCAAATAAAAGAAAAACAACTTGATACACAAAGTATCTTATTGCAGAGTTGAGTTTTGCGGTATTACCTGTCATCCTTGGCGCTCTCTATTAATACGCATATATCAGAACACAAGATTAGCTGTTGATTTTGACAATCTTGCGTTACTTTCAGAGTGACCAGAGGGGAAACGTTGCCATTAAAAGACAATTCTGTTACTCTTGTGCAAGTTGCCACTGCTATACATTTATTTGATTGTGAAAAATTTTACAAAGAGTGTGACAGAGTTCTGGTTCTTGGAGGAGTTATAGCTGCCTATACATATGGCTGTCAGAATTACAGAGTGGTGGGACATCCAAATGCAGAGGAAATTTCTGACATCATGAATGAGGTGAAACAACGGCCAAAAAGTGATATATATATATATATATATATATATATATATATATATATATATATATATATATATATATATATATATATATTATTAGGAAAAAGAGCAATTTAATTAGATGTTACTTTATTGTGCTACTATTAATTTCATGCCTCCTCAGCACTGCTCAGGCACAATATCGAATTCCGGAGTGCTGAAGAGGCATGAAACGCAAATCTAATATATAATATTTGCAACTTTAGATAGTTGAAAGAGTAAACTCCAGTCAAAACCCAAAGTCCGAGGAATACAACATGAGGGTTATCAGAAAGTACACAGATGAAAGCCTACAGATACCTTATCTAGACAACAAAAGGTTTGCATTTCATTTGAAATTATAAAAAATATCACATATACTGTTAGGTAAAACCAGCCATGCCTAATTTAAAGTTTTGACAAACTTGCTCTTCCTGAAACATTTTATTCATAATGCTTTCATTGTAGCAAAACTTTCTTCTCATCAAAGCTTTTCAAAAAGATAATTTTTAAATTAACTGCTAAAAGTTAGCCGTTTGACGTGATAATTACATAACTTAGTAGACAGTAAATTCCCCAAGAACTTTGGCTCTTTAGCTATCTTATAACTTGTGGGAACATTGCTGCAGCTTACGGTTATACTTTACTAATTTAAAGTGACCAAGCTTTACAAAAACACAATTTAAAATGTTTGTTGTATTTTTTGTAGAGTGGATAATTTGTATATGAACGTACACAGTAAAATTGGTGGCTTTCTAAGATTTAATCCTACTGCGCCATTTATACAAAATTATGTAAACAACTGCAGTGAAGCTAAGGGATGGTGGAAAACTTGTGAAAAACGGTAATTTTGATTGGACGTTTTATCAGTTTTCTTGAAATAATAAAAATACAGCATTTAAAATAATTTAATAAATTATTGCTTAGCAAAACTGGTATTAAGGCTATGCATATTTAGTTTTCATGAGGCTTAGCTATAAGGCAAAGTATTAAAAGCAACATAGATTCAATTGAGTACAGTTGTATCAATATTTTGCTATAAGTTATATATTAATATAATTATTTCATTAACTAATGCGTTTACACAAACGCTTATCAACTTTATTCTTTTATAATTATTGCGAAAAAATATCACAGCTAGTTTTTATAGATTTTCATGTACTTTAAAAACTGAGCAAATATATTAACAGAATTGCTATTGTAGGACTTTGCTCACCTAATTCCCATTTGATAAAACATACTATCTTGCTGCCATAAAAACTGTGGCTTTGATGATACTTATCAGAGTAAAGTAGTTAGCTTTCTGGTGTTCAGATTAAAGTAACTAAAGGTACTGTAATAATATTTCATTATAGAATGCATCCATCATGATGGATGCATATGGTACAGATGATTCGGAGGCTTCATTAACCTACCAAATGGATGTTGTCATGCTTTTAGGTAGAAAAAATTAAAACAGTCTCAATTTCTGCATTTATAATATGTTTTATATGTGTTATATGTTATGCATCTATGCAACTATAAAATATCAGAGTTTATGTAATTCACAGCTGTATTTGAGAAACTCTAAACTTGTTCAAAATTTTTATGGTGTGGTTTTTGTTTAAATAGTAGCAAATAACAACTTAAACTACATGGTCCTTTTCAGTCAACTTTTATAAACAGACCATTGCTTTATATATTTTAATCTATTAAAGCATTTCTTCTAGCTGGTTATTCTGCACATGCAGTTTGCATGTATAAATCACTGAATTAAAGACATATACGGCCTATAAATTAAGTATCAATTATTATCGTACCTAAATTTTTAGAATGACTAATAAGTATAACACTGTGTCCTT
The DNA here is from genome assembly GCA_964035545.1 of Bugula neritina. Lineage (NCBI taxonomy): Eukaryota > Metazoa > Bryozoa > Gymnolaemata > Cheilostomatida > Bugulidae > Bugula > Bugula neritina. The sequence continues at coordinate 11,877,505 of OZ037771.1, forward strand.
TATGTTGATAGCTCGAAAACACATGGTTTATCAATTCTTCTTCTTGTGGAGTCATTGCCAAACTATTTGATCAATATTTTATAAAAGACAATAATATTAATATTCCTAATTTACATTTAAAATCACAAAATATAACAAACGTTTTATGTTAAATGTGATAGCATAATATATTTTGTTATACTAAAGGACATAGCTTATTACCATGCTGAGTTGGTGAATGCATGAAATTTACAAGTGAAATTAGGTATATATATATATATATATATATATATATATATATATATATATATATATATATATATATATATATATATATATATATATATATATATATATATATACATCAAAATAAATTATCATTTTCATTGCACGATATGAGCATACTTGGTAATAGAATAATAAAATACCTTTTTTGCAGCATAGTGTCAAAACCTAATTAGTTAGTATTTAAATTATCACAATAAATCAATTATCTAAAAATAAAATTGTGACAAAAGTATAAAATATGACAAAAGTATAAAATTATATCACCATAAATAAATGCAGAGCATTATTCTATAAGATCTATTTACATAATTCAACCACTAAGCAGTAAGTAATTCAAATGCTTAGAATAGTGAAAAAAGCAAAATTTAACGGGTAGTGTGAGTCATGGTTGGTGGCTTCGCAACAATTTTCTATTCAATGTGGTTTGACTGATTGGGCAATTTTTACCAGCATAATGTATACTAGTATTTAGCATAATATATTTCTAACATTAGAAAATGAAAATAGCTAAACGTAGAACATCTTTCTTCAATTGAGTACTATAGAAGTGAGTTAGCAAAGTAATGAAAGATATTGATATGTTTTTAACTTTTATACATCATCTTCTGTAGTGCAGGCTTGGACACATCTACAACACATCCTGTTACTTTGGTGTTGAAAAATTTACTCCTTATTAGAAAAATCAGCACTGAGATGCAACACTATTTTAGCAGCAAATATATAAGTTTTTTTAAAGAAATTATAGTACAATTATATAGTAGTTTAAATAACAAGATTTATATTTGCAGTATCTAATTACTACCTTTGCTAAAAGGTTTATTTCGAAAGGCTATTTCAGTTTCATACTATTGTCACTGATTTAAGTTCTTGTTTTTTTCAAGGCATTTTTATGTTGAAAAGGCTTTAGAAATTGCTCAAAAGGTACAATATGCAGTAGAACAATAAGAGCTTGATATTCAATTTCTGACTTATGTACTTATAAATCAACTTATTATAATTGGCATAGCAGGTAATTAAGCTATCATAAATTTTGTTATAGCTCACAGTCAATGAAAAAATATAGTGCACATGTAATAGTTGCAGTTAAATAATAAAGAAAACTATCAATCATTTGTCAAAACTTAATGTCTTCCTATTTTATTTTTTTCTGCTGTTGCTTGATCATAAATCAATTTTTGGAACTGCAGCAAATGTCAAATATTTTAAGAGCAGTATTTGCACGGTAACTTAGATTTTTGAATGTCGGAGCACTTTCCGCAATTAGGTACAACTTTCAATGAGCAGTTTGCTTTCTACCCCTTGCCGGCCTGGTTTGTCCTGATAATATTGGTTAACCAGGATTAGTTTTTGAGAATCTCATACATTGTTATTTTGTACTAAATGTTGTTTAAGGATTATCCGGTGTTACGCAATAATTATGATGGGCATTTTTGCATTTTTTCATAAAAAAACTTTTAAAAGTTTTAAATGTTCTTATATTGCATTATAACTTCTTCTTTTAAAGCTGGCAGATCAAAAGCTAATGTTTTAGGCCTATATACTGTTACTCACTCTTCTTCTAAGAATCAGTGGACTAACATGTTAAATGCTCACTAAAACACATTCACATATATAATTCTCCAAAATGAATTGTCAATCTTTTGAAAGTGTACATGTTTCAGGCATCTATTTGAAATGAAAAGGTTTTTTTTAATGACATTTTAATGACATCGGTAGTTTGAGATTTTGCAATGGACAGTGTTTTGGTAGATAATACTAGTTTTTAGATTAATGCTGCATGAGCAGGAGCATAAAACTATATGTGTATTTTATCAATTGAATCTAGTCATGTTTTAGGTATAATATTTACAATAAAAAAAATCATATTGCAATACTGGCACAAGTACTACATATACCTGGATACTGAAGAAATGTTGAACACGTTACAGTTGATGATGCCTGGGAGGATTATAATGCAAAAAAAGTCAATGGTTCAACTGAATTCATATTAGGTGATGAAAGTGAAAATCCAAACATGAAAAACTAATTGGCTTGCTGAAAGATTTGAATGAAGAATTGAGTAACTGGTTATAGTAAAGAAGAACAACAGTGTATAATGTCTTAGTGAAACTTTTGAAATATTTGAAATAATGGTAACTTGTGCTGTTGTGGCGAATAAATAGGATTTGGTGATAAATATTGAGGTGAAAAAGCAAATAGAGCTGGCATTGGAATTAGAACATAGAGTTGAAGAAGAGGTGGAGCAAGAAATATGCTGGATGATATCATAGCTGGAGAAGGAGACATGGTATATGACTTTTAAAATTGTTGACTTAAAATCTAAACAAAGAAACAAGCAAGAAGTATTGTACTTCATATTGGTACAGCAACAGTTTTCCACAGTTATAATAGCTATTGAATATATAACTATATTTTGCGGAAGGCAGCACTGAACTCAATAGCAAAGACTGAAACGTTTTCACACGGCCTTGACTATAAATACAACCGCAAGCAACTACTTAACTATACAATAATCTAAATTGAGTTTAAATGCAATTGATAACTAAGTGATTGACTCTGGATACAGTCAACCACTGCCTTAAGTTTCTAATGGGATGGATTTTGGATGTTGCCTTTTATTTGTTATATTTTGCTTTGGCATAAATTATTGTTTTCTTTTTTGGTGCCATTTTTTTTGTGCACTGTAGATCGATTTTTTACCGAAGTTAAGCATTTCGAAAATTTGAGTGTCCGAAGTAGAGCTCCAAATTTTCGATTTAGCGATTTTTGGCCAAAGATTGGTAAAATATTTTGAAAGTCGGACGAACGTCCAATTTCCAGAGTATATAAAGAGAAGAGTGTCCAGTGTAGACTCAGTTTACAACTGCGGAGCTCGCAGAAGAGGAACCTACACAGTTGGTTTAAGGTCATACTTTTCATTTTCTGGCTCTTTGCCAGGTGCTTTACGTTCTATATGAACAATGTTCCACTGATAGCTCGAACAGGTTGAATGTCACAGGAACAAAAAAAATATGAAAAGATAAAGAAACTTATGTTCTCCAATATACTTTTTTATTTTTTTCAAAAGCCAATTCATGTTTAAGTTATAGCTTGTTGAAAAACATTGTCCCCCTTCCACATTCTTTTCAATTTATACGCTCCTGACTTGTTATTGTGTCTCAATATGCCTTGTATTTGAGTGCTTGTTAGTCTCGCTTCACTAACTTTGCCTTTACTTCACAAGTGCCAGTGCTGCTGGCTCAAAAGCTAAATTTTATAAACTGTCAGCTAAAACCCAATCTTGCATTCCTAGGTTGGTTGGCCTAAATAAAACAATAGTCAAATCATGATTTCATGTTTTAAAAATTTACTCTATTCTAACCTGCTGCCTAGCTAGTTCTATTTTTGATGTATAATTACAAAATTTGTGATACATTTTTTTGGCAACCATGTGATTTATAAAATGCAGTAATGGTACTTATAATATTATATTATTATCATTATAATATATTATATAGTATTATGTGTGTTTTTATTATACTGCATAATATCTATTTTGTTACTGTTGTTGTGCAAACAAGTGCAATTAACCTAGTTTTCAAAATGTACCTCTAAATTATCAGAATGTCAGTTTAGATATTTTCATGCTTTGTAAGGTAAACCTAAAAAAAGAGGCTGTATTCCCAAAGTAAAGGGTGTTGAACTATGAACTATATTAGATTAGCCACTCTGCTACCAAGTGCATCAGTATAATATTATATGAATAGCTCTGATGCTTTGTCTCCGGTGGCTGGCTGCGATATGATAACTTGGCCAACTTCCAAGAGTTTAAAATTGGCGCAATTATTCAAGAGGTTACATACTGCACAGAGCTAGCAGTGATAGTAACCTTGCTATTGGCAGTACTTATTACAACTGCCAGCATATAAGCTGCATTGTAGAATGCCGTTGGGGTAGGCTAGTAAAACCAAATTCTGCTCTCTAATATACCTTAGACACAATGCAGCAACATAATTGTTCATTTCAAATTACATTGCCACCCTTACATGAGCTGTGGGCTTCATAAAGATTCATATGATTAGAGATTTATGCTATAGGCTAGCTATGATGAAAATAACACACCATTGTCAAAGTTAACTTCAAGTATGTTGTTTTCCAGAAACTCAGTAATGTCCATTTATCTCTCGCATACAAATACTTATGTAATAGCATACAGTTTAAGTTTTATTTTAGAGCACATCTGCAAACTCTACAATAAGAGCTTGCTTTACCAGTCTATTTCAGACCTGTTTTTGTAGCTAGTAATACGCAAGCTACTTATTTTTAAACTTTTGGGTTATTTGTTCAAAACCATTAGCTTTGCTAGTAACCCGAGACTATTGCAACAGTTGACCGCTATCAACATGAATTGACAGCCTAATAATTATAACCCATTTGCGCGCGAAATATTTATGTAATGATAGTCACTCATATAGTGCGCATCTCATTAACGATGATTGCGTGGTCCAGAGGTTAGTGGCGTCAGCGACGAGTTGGTTGGTCATGGTTCAACCCTGTTTTGTTGCATTTTTTTTTTTAACTTATGCAAATCCTACGCATGTATAATAAATATGGCTATAATTGTAAAGTTTTTTTTTAACTTTTGTTCAACAGTAAGACAACATACATGCATAATAATTAGATACTGAACACTGGACTAAACCTTAAATTGATCTTATAGAATACAATGTACTTAAAATAATCATGTGAATTAGAGAAACTGAAAGTACACCTGCTGTGCTATAGACAGACCTTTACTGACAAGACTGCAAAGTGAAGTGATTTAGCTGAAATTAACTCTGCCAAACAAACAAAGAATTATGTTGTGCTGAGGCATTTTCAATATATTATTGTAACATAGTGAGATGATTCAGCTAAGCGCTAATGTAAAACAGGGAACATTATATTGGCAGAAATCCAATAGATTGCCAATTTGTGCGAGAGGGTACTATATGTTATTGTGATAGCGCAGAGCGGCAAACGTACAAGGAATGCTATAATTAGTCACAGGAGCGTAGCTAGAACCACCATATGAAGAATTTAGAAAATTGCAGTGAAACTTGCAAAATGGTGTATGTTTTTACCAAATTGTGAAGAGCATAAACAAAATTTCAAGAAACAAAGAAAGTATATTAGAGAAAACATATCAAGGAATGTCAAGTTTAACTTTTAGACTTTATAAAATGAATCCCCTGTGCTACAGCAGTGGAACATGGAGGGTGTAAAATTTTACTTATTATGCACCAACTTTTTCAGAAAATTTTTTGTTGAAAAATTAAAAAAGTATATGAAAGAGGAATGCAAGAGCTATCTTTTCATGTAAAATTTGTTAATGTGAGACAAAAACTGTTCGAGCTATCCCCTGGAAACCGTTTATATATAACATAAAGCAGTGCCTGAATCTGGAAAGTAATGACCTTAAACCAACTGTGTACTATAAAAATTGTTACCTTTACTATTTAACAAAAATGTATTTATATATCTGGACAAAGAAAGTCTCTGTTTTTCTAATCAATCACAAAGATTAATGTTCTCCACTTAGTTACTTTCAAATTTACCAATTTATTTGTGGCAGCAGAAAAATCTGGAAAATATTAAGTGGCTTTGAAAAGAGAGGCAAGGAGGCCGATGCAGAGAGGCAAGTTCGGAAGAAGAATGATGTCCTCACCATGGAGACGTTGATCAGGGCCCTCCAAAAATTTTGAGGGACTGGGCAAGAATTATTACCTCAAGTCCCTGATTTTAGGAGAGAATAGAGAAGTCAAACATTTTATTCGAGAGTTCAAGGATGTACCTACTACTGCCAAATAGCCAGCACCGGTGAGGCTCGTCCAACTCCAGACCTGTTTATCAGATCGAGCCAGGTGCTATGACTCGGTTCTCGATGCGGGTCATATCTTTCCGGTTTTCAGGATCTGTATTGGTTCGACCGCTCAGAATGCCAAAGACAAGCAAGACGACTCTCCAGGACTATGCCAACCAGGTAGAGAAGTTGGCACAGATTGCCTGCAGTCGGACAGACTAGAAAGAGGGCCAGATTTTTTTCAGAGCACTGAACAATGAGGGGCTACAGTTCTACCTTCTGGCAGCTAAGGTAGACACCATTGAGGTAGCTGTAGAGATGGCAAGAGCCTACTGCCAGGTGGAGAAACCCAAGGAGCAGACTTCACTGCTAATTAGGTTAAAGAAGACAAACAGGAAACAACTCAGCCCGCCCCGCCAGTGCTTCAAATCGTGGCCGCTACCACAGCTTTGCCAGCTCCTACACAGTTTACCATGCTGATGGACATGGTGAAGGGTCTGCTGATGGAAGTGAAAAGAATGCAGCAGATTCAGGCTGATAAGTGGACTCCTAGATCAGGGGATGACCTTGTCAGGCCTCCATCCTTAACCTGTTGGAGTGTAGGTCAGTTGGACACATGCAGCCATACTGCCCATGGAGAAGGAGAGTGCATCTAAACACCCAAGGCCTGCAAAACTTTCTGCCAACCGTAGGTTTGGAGGGAGATCCAGATGACGCCCAGGAGGACACCAACGGAGCCTGATGACACTGAATGGCAGGTACTGCGAAGACCTCTGAGGTCACAAGGTTCACCCGAACCTCCTGCTTGGCTACTCAGCAACCGGTTTGTGGGGTCACCCGGCAAAGTTGTAGAGAAAAAATCAGCTTACTTGCAAAAGTTTCTCAAGCTACTCACCATGCTTCAGAAAACCCCAATGTTTTAACCACAAAGAGGGAGCCCTCCATGAAGACTCAAAAAATGTCTCCCTCAGATACTGATCGCTTCAAGAGCACTCATTCATACAGAAGCAGCTACTTCCTTTGCGGAAACGTTGTAGATAATGCTGTCACTTTCCTACTGGACACATGATGCACTACAAACCTGCTGAGTCAACGCTTCTTCGACACTCTCCGTACTTGAGGAAAAGCGAGCCTCGAGCCGTATAACAGTGTGTATGGTACATTGGTGGACGAATCATGCATGCATTAGTTTCTATCGCACTATTGCACTACCTGGGAAGGTTCATGATCAGGTGAGTCACGAGACTTTCATTGTCAGCTATCTAAAGAAAGACGCTGTTTTGGGTATGCCATTTCTGGAGCAACACCAGTGTCACATGAATTTCCAGAAGTTGGCAGTGGTGATAGCTAGAAAAGAACTTGTCTGTGTCAACAAACCTGGTAGGTCCTAGGTGGGCAGATTATAAGTTTCACAGGACTGCATGGTACCAGGACAATCCTAGGCCACCTTATGCTGCATAGTCAACTACAGAAAGATAACCTAATTGGGAGTGGTAGCAGGAATGCACAAAAAGATCCAACTAGCATACAGCCTGAATTAGCTAGACTGTCAGGTAGAGCTTTTCGTGCAGTGCATGAACCCTTTCACGTAGCATGTCAAGCTGTCGGCGGGTGCATTGGTAGAAAAGTACCACTCCATCCAAAAAAGAGGATTTGGGACCGGCACTGGAGACGATGGCCGGGGCTCGGGAATATTCCTCGGACCAGACGAGGAGCCGTTCTGAAACATGTGGCTGACTTGTATGAAGGAGTCTGTAGAAGTTATAGGAGTATTTTGGAGCGCCAGGATCTGCTTCAACTACTTCTGACATACCACAAGAGAGTTAAGAGTATTCTCACTAAGAATACCATATATTTTACTTACAACCTACTTTAGGTTCTTGCTCTGTTATTCCTTTGTGAGTGGAATTCGTGTTGCCTACTTGTGATTGTTTAGCCCGAGATTACACTGTTACCAATAAGCAGCTTCCTAGGTCAGGGCAGCATCATCTATCAACATTCCATTATGGCTACTTCATACACAAAGTACACGTAAAGCTATTCACTAACTTGTCAGCTAGCCGTCTGTAATTAGTATTCTGTGCATCAGTGTCTTCTCATCTCTACGTGTTCACTGCAGTGCGAAGTGCTACATATTGGTGATTACAAAGGAAAAAATATCGCATTTTCAGTGTATAAATTACTAATTTATAAAAATCTATATAAACTATTGAAAAGATAAAAAAACTTTGCTCTGTAGAAAATTGTCATGATTCCGACAGTGTTTGTTTCCTTTGAATACCATGCTATCCTGTTGAGACATTTGGTTGGGATTGAAAAATCAACTTTTCAGACAAAATTGACCCAAAGTGGGAAAATTTTTGTCTACAACTTTGCAAAACAGATCAATATCAAAAATTACAAAAAAGCTGCTTCGAAGAACAGGAAGATCTATGACATGGTTTTTTTTAATTTTGATTCTAGCGCAATTAGGTGAGGTTTTATTTGGCGGGACTGAATTCTTATATAATAATAATGTGGCCTCAGCAAGGCAGTCACAGCTAAAATGTTGCCCTTATCTATCCTGTGACAGTGATGTATTCACATAAGGTTGACTGAAGTTGTCTGCCCAAAGACAATCTTGGCAGCCGGTATCGTCATCATCAGGTAGTCTATTCGAGGACTGGGCCTGGAGAAGGCGGAGGAAGTGAGCCGGCAGGTGCAAGACCTTCTTGACCAGAACCTGAATAAGCTAGCCAACTGTGCGTGGAGCTCACCAGTAGTTCTGGTCAGGAAAAATAAAAGCAGTTGAGGGTTCTGCATGGGCCACCGCAAACTATACAGTAGCCTATCTCGATCTGGTGAAGGAGTATAGCTTGGATACCAAAGCCAGCAAACACAACGAGGGAGCAGTGTTGTCATAAGTTAAAAATAATCGGAAGGTAGTAGTAGCTGACGACAGCAAAGCTCTGCCAGCCAGCGGAAAAAATTACAGCATCACCAGGAAAAAATTCCTGGCAAGGATTAAAGTGGTTAAGCACTTTAAAATTTGTATTGAAAAGCGTTCAGATTGCAAACTGACTATGCATTTATGCTAGGACTGTGAAAATTGGCTTAAGACTTCAGTCAAATCGTCAGTTGGCTAAAGATCCTGGCTAAGTTCTTTTGCGGAATTGAGCATCGAGGCTGTAAGAAGTAGGCAAATGCATATGAATTGACTCAACATTCTGTGAAAGATTGTAAGCAAAGTTAGAATATTAAGAGGCGATACGGGAAACCTTCTTGCCAGGAAGCGCAGCTGGAAAAAACAAGCTCCCATAGCTGGGAACAAAACTAGTTATGCACTGATGCCTATCTGAAGCCATAAATACCCTTCGTGCTGACCCCACTCTCTCAAAAAATGTCATGGAGCTGTGCTAACTGCAAAATAAACTGCCTGACGTGGTGGCCAAGATCTTTTGAGCCAAAAAGGCCGGGTAACAGCCAAGCGAGGATGAGCAATGGCAGAAATGCATCGATTTTCAACGGTTCTGCTACCGTGTGATTCCCTTGAGCGCAACAATTACTGGTTGCTAACCATCATGTTAGCTGTCAGCAAAGAACCGCAGTCTGCCCACTCGCCCTTTGAGAAACCTAATTTAGAATACCTACAAAAAGGCTCATGCCGGAGCTAGCTGGGTTACTAGGTGCCTTCAGTTTCTATGGTATTGGCCTATCTTGACCCAGGATGTGCGATTGCAGGTGCGGCAGTGTGAAATTTGCTAGACTAATAAGTATGTCCGCCTCAACCGAGACTACAGAATGCTGCCGGCTCCACGCTGTCTGCCTGTGGCATTTGATGGCTGTGACTTGGTTGGTCTTATGTACTGAGTATTGGTGCTCATGTACCACTTTCTCCGGTGAGCCGAGGCTTCGGCTATTCCAGACATGTCAGTCGCCACTGTAGCCTGGGCCCTGAACCAACAAGTATTGTGCTACCTGGAGATACCAGAGCTACACAAAACAAACCTGAGAGGTAAATCGAAGTTGGACCACCACCTACTATTTTTGAGGGAACGGTGTGGTTGAGTGGAACAACAAGATGTTAGGCTACACTCTGAAAAGCCGATTCTTGGGCCGAAGTCAAGAAGAATGGGAGGTGGTACTGCTCCAGATTATGCTGGTCTACCGCAGCACTCTACATTCCAGCACCCATGAGACCCTCAACTACCTCTATCTCATGTTTGACTCGGCCACCTCACGTACCATGTCTCCTATGTCATAGCGTCTAGTACATAAGTAAATGACAGAACTAGGAGGGTGGATGAGGTCGGCTTATGAGACTCTGCAAGGCCAGCAGTGGCAGATAAAACAAGAAAAATTAGATTAGCCCCTACTCTATCAGGTCTGAGACTGGGTGTTCAGAACATTGCATTTACTACAAAAAAAGTTGTTTTGAATAATAATAGAAATCATATTTAACTCATGCAAAATAATTGCTTAAATAAAACTTTTGAACAAACATTGTTTGCTCTTCACAAATTCAAACTTCTTTACTACTAATCATCACATCATTATATATGAACGACTATTCCACCAGGTTGTTGTAACTCAGTTTACGCATTTCAGAAGCTCAGCTCACACACTTCAAAGGTAGCTGCATGTCATCATATTTTTAAACTTGGCTTGATAAACTAATCATTGGCAACTTTAAATTTAAAAATAAAATTAAATGAAATTATGAAATGTTGAAAGTAGACCTAGGCTGTCAACCATTCATTATAGCTAATGGGTCTCAACTTGTCAACAGTATTGTTTGGTTTTAGGCATAGGTACTCTTACCCTCTTCAAAAGAGATATAACAAAATAAAACAAGCAAATCAAACAGGTATACGAAGCAAAATGAAACCTCTGCAGGTTTGGTGCGGAAGGAAGTACTACAATTTTACTTAGAAGAACTAAACACAAAGAGCCTAATTTTTGCACCAATATTATAAACAAGAGGCTAACATTTTAAATTCTAAAAATTAATATGCATACAACTGCTTTTCTTCACTTCTAATGGTTTATAGTAGCTATCAACGTCAGAACCCCTCATAGAAAGGGTCGTTTAAAACTTTTAAGGACTTATTTGCAATACTTAGCACCGGAGCAGTTATGACTGAATGTTTTTCCAAACATGATCAACTAAAGCTGCTGACTCCTATTGTTTATTAGGTCAGCACTGTAATCATGACAGGTTAATCTTAAACAAATTTATAAATTCTTCATTATGTTTTATGATGGAAATGTTTATGTTCCATTTAGCTGAGCTCGATCAGTACACCTGCACTATACTTTTGCCATAACCCTTTTGACTAGAATGACGTTTTATTTATTACAATGACTGGTGTGCTTAAATCATGGCAAAGTATAATTGTTTCCATAACAATATGCACCGTAGCTGAGGCTATTGACCTAGCTTTAGTGTTCACCAGAGCCAACTAAGCAAAGTTTTATTAAAATGGCATTGTGCAATAATGCATGGCGTTGATTGCAAGTAAGTTTTAATTTCTAAAATGCAGAATGTCACAATATTACTTCGTATCAACTCAGATAATATTATATTTAACTGCAAAATTCTAGGGTATTAGTTTAAAAATATAATTTTAATTAACGCCAAATATATTTTGTATTGCATTTTGCTAATGTGTATATTTGAGTTGGCAAACCAGTAAAACCTACAAGTTTGCTTGCACCATATCGTTACTATTTATAACTGACAGAATAGTTCAAATAATATATAAGTACTATAAACGAGGTCAATAACCTATGACCACATTACTTCACCAATCACAATCTAACAAAGCATTTCCAAATTTAAACTGCTACACATACGATAGTAATTAATTTATCCCTTACTACTTCAAATGTTTTTACTACAGTATTATTGAGTTATGTTGCAACAGCCTTGGTCTAGTATAGTTAGAGCACTGCCTTAGTAAATACAAGATTGATTAGTAACTTAAATAAAAGCTATTGTTGATGTTAGGAAGAGCATATTCAGTCATATAATTGCTGTTGTGAAAGTAAGCCCTAGCCCACAATCTTAAAACAACTTTTCTATTAGAGGGTTCCATCGAGAATGTGACTATAAAATTAGGCAAATTGGTTTTGTATTAAAATATTAACTAGAGTATATACTTAGCTTTCAGTTGAAAACTTTTAATTTTTATTTGACAAGTTAGTAGAATGAACGTTGATCTATTGCATTTGTGAGACGATTTATTATAGCAGCGCACGCTCAACGAGCTCTGAGTCGCAAAGTGAATGTGAGAAAGGGTAATGGTTATTCTGTTTCTATACAGTCGCTTAAATATATAAATGCATCAGCTATATCACACACACACACACACACACACACACACACACACACACACACACACACACACACACACACACACACACACACACACACACACACACACACACACACACACACACACACACACACACACACACACACACACACACACACACACACACACACACACACACACACACACACACACACACACACACACACACACACACACACACACACACACACACACACACACACACACACACACACACACACACACACACACACCAGCGTGCATCATGTGTTTCCAGTTCTCTAATCTGCAGTTACTGACTAGTGTTATTAAATCACTGATGGTTAAAAAATGGTGTTAATGCTAATTTTACTCTTGTATAATATACTCTTAAAGTTAATGATTTTAAGTTCCACTCAATCTTTTTGTTAAGCCCTTTCACAATAAGCAGCAAAACAAGTTCTTTAGATTTTGGTGAAATTGAATATATTATTGTCAACCAATTACAGCGTGTATTGTATTTCAGTACTGAAGCATTATATTGTTTGCATGGCATCATTTTTGATGTATCAACTTAAGTACATATAAATGTCATGTTGCATAAGGTATAATCTTAAACAAAACTTTAAATATACAACCTGTTAGACAACAACAAAATATTAAAACCAGAAGTTGATTTTTGCAAATTTTGCTTCCAAATTAGAATATGATGTAAATTAACACTTTTGAAGATTAAAAACCTGTCAATGGTAATTTTTAAGAAATGCCATTAGTTTGTGTTACAAAGCAATATATAGTTGAAGTTTACAAAATACATTTCTATGTTAACCAGCAACATGATGCAATCAAAAAACTTTTAATTCCATATGCACCATTTTAACTTTTTCGACCTAAAAGCATAAAAACTTCCATTTGGTAGGTTAATGGTGCTTTTGGATCAGTAGTACCATATGCGTCCATCAGTCTAAAATAGAATGTACAAAAAGCTATCACGCCATGCGGACAGCTAGACATTGCTGCTCCACCACTACCACACAATAGCAATTTTGGTTAATAACTTTCTATCAAGCTATAAACTGTGTTTGTTTAAAGAACCTCTTCAGCAGCTCATTGGTCCAATATATTACCTAGCAAAATAATTATTATGTATGCAAAATTAAAAAAAGAAGCTGCAATGTAATAGAGCAAGTCTTGAGAAATCAATTAAAACCTAAATTTTTTATGCTGGAAAGTTTGCTGCAATTACACTTCAAACAGTTGCTATATATTAATTGTTACTGGACCTTGTGCTCTACAATCACCCTTACCCAAGTGTAACTTTTATTTATTTACACAATACTTTTATTTTGTTAACCAGAATGAAAATGGCACACAAGTTTACAAAAAAATATGACTAATGCTGCTACCAATTAAGATCTCTTTACTATCACTATGCTATACCCGTATAACAATTATATTAATTGCTCATTAATCCAATAAACCTATTACAACTGCTTTAAATTAATAGCATTTTTAAGTTATCATTTTTACATTACAGCTTCTTCTTCAAAACACAAAGCATTAAACTAATTGAAATTTTACGATTTTTATGCTGTTTGTATAATTCTAATGAATACAGATTATGGTGTTATTAACGGCAGTTTAAAGTAAAAACAGTTTGTATATATAATTTAACCTTTTTTCACAACTTTTCCACCACACCTTATTTTCATTGCAGCTGTTCACATAGTTGCGAACAAATGATGCAGAGAAACAGAACTTTAGGAAGCCAACAATTGTACTATCTATTGTCATGTATACATTGTCAATTCTACAAAACAGCACAGAATGACAAACATATGCCAACTTGTATGATTTTTGCATTTTTTCTTAGTTTTTCACTTTCAGTGCTTTGTATCATGATGTTCCATTGACCAGGTGATTCTAGTACAATAAACTTAGCTAATTTTATAGAATTTATTTAAGCTAACGCTTTTTTCTCAGTAAAATATCAAGCAATGCAAACTTCTAACAAGCATATAAAGCTACAAAACAATAGATAAGTCAGCTTTAAGTAATTTTCTTTTTCAAGTTTTCTACATCATATTATGATTCAGAATATTATGTTTATTGCATAATATTAAAAGGAATATTAGAATTTGCATATCTACATGCTCGAACTAATTAACTTGATAAAACTTTAGCAATTGAAACAAAGTTAAAAAGTTGAAATAATAAGTCTATTATAGAATACACAAACTAAGAACACAATTAGAATTGAATCTCACAGTTATAATACATATAATATAATATATACAAAAATTACCTTTTTCTGTCCGTGTAAGGGATCTGTATACTTGGATATGTGTATTTCTTAATAATGATCATGCTATAGTCTGAAGATTCTAGGTCTTGAGCAGAACTTACCCTTTCAGGTATCTGTAATTTTATAAAAAATTGATTTCAGTTTCTCATAATTTTTTATTTCTTGCATAAATGTTTCACGCTGAATAACCTGACAGTTTGAGCTAAGTTTGGTTTTGGATGCAGTCACTTTTTAGATGGTCCAGTAAATGAGGCATTTTTAGATGTATATATATGTTGTCGCATAAAACTGTAGCCATAGGTTTACACAAGCAGTTCTTTGTTGAGGTTATCAAACCTTTATGATCAATTATAGTTCAAAACTAGAAAAATAACATATTACACAGTGTTGAAGGTTTTGCTGCAAACAGACTTAAATACATCATTGAATGAAATAATTCCTACAGAAAATTAGGCTGGAATTTTGACACCACACTTTTGAAATTTGAACCATTCAATACCAGTCATAACACCATTATAAATATTATTGTTTTATTAGTAGGCATTTAGGTGGCGACGCATGTTCATTTTCTGTTTCACCATTTGACATTTTTAGTGTCATATAATGAGCAATGGCTATACTACAATCACTCGGCTATTATATGTGAGTCATGAATTTACACTACCGCTGCTTCTACTTTACTAATCACCATTTCACTATACCTGCTGTTTTATAGTGTCAGAAAAATTCAATATTCTACAAAAATTGAGCTGCGGTTAATGGTGTATTATACCTCATTCATGATATGAGAAAGTTTCTCTGCGTTTGGATGTCCCACCACTCTGTACTCCTGACAGTCATATGAGAAAGCAGCAATAACTCCTCCAGGAACCAGAACTCTGTGACATTCTTTGTAGAACTTTTCATGGTCTAGAAACATCAGACCGGTAGCTACTTGCACAAGAGCTACAGAACTATCGTTCAAAGGCAGTGCTTCTCCGCTAGCCACTCTAAAAAAAACTTAAAAACTTCATCTGTTGTGATTGAAATTACCAAGTTTTTTTAATCATGAAAAGCTTTCAAAATTGTGAGAAAAGAAAATATTTTATCAAAGCTGAAAGTGGTATCATATTTCTTTTTATAACCAATACTTATTAATTCACAAAGTTTATATAGCCACTATATCTCTGTGGGGACTTTTGATAGAAAAGGTTTTTAACTCTCATCCTATATGTAGATATTTTACTCGCAACTCTTCCGGAAAGAGGTTCATTTAGACCCAATCTACAGTATGTGAATTTATAATGAATATTGCTAACAAACAAAATTGTTACTTCGAGCTTATTATAATAATTAAAACATAAAGCTGTGACCATAAAAATTACTCAGTTTTAGCAATTGTTCTATTCTAACTAAGCCATAATTACAACTTTCCACCCCAAAAATTAACCACATTTTAATTTAGATATTTTGCTTATTTTTTATAACAGAATCACATAAAACCCCATTGAAGTTGTACAGAGTCTAAATGCTAAAAAGCAAGCGGAAGCAAAAAACAAACAACTCTGAATACAGAATTTATATTACTTACAAAGTTAAATGACTGGAGTTCGTTTAACCCCAAATATATTTGAATTGATTCAATAATTATTGAATGAAAAAATGTTATCAGTTAGGACACATCACAAGCAACGATCATTACACTAAAAAAGTCAGTTCCATGTATGTAGAACTTAAGAAGTTGTCCCTGAAACAGATTCTAAAAATCACGGTATGGTGACAAGTTGTCAGTTGCTTGCCTTTCATCTCAAATTGCTCGATTATGAAACCTGAGATATTTCAAGATATCAGTTAATCTGGTCCTATAGAGATATTTGCTGTGAGAATGGGCTTTTCCTTGTCTGACCACAGTGAACAAATTGGCTGGTAATTAGACCATATATATGCAGTCCTACCAGAGGACAAAGCTCAATTAAACCTTTCATTTCAGTGGCATCAACAGCTTTTCACACATTTGGTTGTCCTGGATTGCGCTATTCTGTGATATAGCCCTTGGATTCTCAATCGGTTTTTAGAATAGCAAGATTACCCATGGTTGAGGTAATAAAGAAATCAAATGCCTCTATTTCTAAGTCACGGTTAGCAGCATCGGTAAGGCCTGGTTGCGGTCACTCACCCTAGTTTAATGTGTACAGATATGGCTTACAACTGATGGAGTTGGTCTCATATTGAGAGAGGACATAACAACTTCTATTTAAGTCATATGAAATTAGAACATGACACACATACACATGTATATATATATATATATATATATATATATATATATATATATATATATATATATATATATATATATATATATATATATATATATATATATATATATATATATATATATATATATGTATATATATATATATATATATATATATATATACATGTATATATATATATATATATATATATATATATATATATATATATATATATATATATATATATATATATATATATATATATATATATATATATATATAATATATATATATATATATATATATATATATATATATATATATATATATATATATATATATATATATATATATATATATATATGTATATATATACCTTGACCTTCTTGCAGCAAAAAATCTTCTATATCCTATACCAGGTCGACTCGTTTAAGGCAGCATTGCAAATTTTAGCAATCATAGAAGCTACCTTTACCAATGAAACCAATTTATATATCCGAACATCATCATATTTTGTTAGATTTTAGAACATAGACTATCCTTTGCAGCATGAAAGTAAATGAAGATAATTTTGTAAAAGCTGATCAACTTGGCAAGCATCAGTGCATCAACATAGGTGAAGAAAGCACATGTATAACAAAATATTTTCAGGGATGTCAAAGTGTCGATCTAAATAACTGCCAAAAAATTAAAGTATCAACCTTTCCTCTTAATTAGATATAAATGCTATATACATTGTTTTACTTTTAAGTAAAAATGCCAAGGCCTTGTAATTATGCCACGGAGTTATTGGCATTAAATCGAATCACATTAACTGATGGCGGCTTAGTTATGAGCTAGAAACTTATCAACATGTTCTAAAAAATCAGAGTTGTTAAGTCAACAAGGGAAAGAAATATACATAACATAATTATCAAGATTGTAAATCTGGTGTGTACAGCCCTTTTAAAACTACAGAAATAAAAATGTTTTGGTTGCAAAAGATAACAGAATAATTATACTGGCAACAGCTTGCTAATAAGCAGTAGCTTGAAACTCTGCAGTAATACTAAGCATTATATGGCCTAATGGTTTGCTATTAGATTCATAATGCAGGAAGCAACATTATATCCTATTGTTTGCTCTTTGTTTCGATATTTTTAGTCAGATAAACTTATGAAGCCTTCAAAATATTGTGATGTATTAGTACTATATTCCGAAGAGCAGCTTATTGTCGGACATAATATATACTTTGGAGAGTTAATATTTGCTCTTAAAAGTTTTCAAAAGTAGTTTTGTGTGGTGATATAATGTTCTATTCTCTTTATGGTTAAAAACGTAATATTTTTGGCTTAGCAAAACACTCCTGGCTTTGACAGCATTAGAAAAAGCCAATATTCAATTTAAGAAATACTTTTAATCAGGAGTTATCACAGGCATATTGACTATAAATTATCATATAAGTTCATTAATGTCAGTAACTCTACGTAGGTACTAATTTCCATTGGTTAACCTCAGAACTATTTATTGTTATGCTTTTGAAAGCATCCAACATTCTTAGAACCCTAATACCCTGCATTTCCAACAAAAGGATATATTTTTGCACACAAGTAATTTTAACTAAGGTACCATGATTATATATAAACAATAACATACTGCACATATATGTAGGACAATTAGGTATCGAAATATGCTATGCATAATCAGATAATTACAGCAAATGTTTTAGTATAGTGTTATTACGTACTATAATCATCATCTTATAGATTGGCTCTTTAGTTGTTTGGATTTGAGCAAGAAATCTTCAAAGTTTCATGCATCCAACTTCAGAGAATTACATTTTCCAACAAGTAATGTAGGTTCTGTAAATCATAGAATGAATACCCATTAATGAAGTTGACAAATCGAGCTGCATGCTACTTTAGTTATAAATAATTGCAACATTTCTGATTTGATAGGCAACCTGGCACATAATTCTAGTCAATATAAATAGTTCATGTTGAGATCAACCAAGTTAAATAATAGAAGTAACAAAAACCTTGTCACTCAGATTAAAATCTGCACCATAACTTTTTAATAGCAGTCCTCACATATTTAGCACATACTTGACTATAAAACTTTTACTTAAAACATTTCTTAGATGAATGAGACACAAGAACTGATCCCAATTGAGAAAAGATATAATAATGTCAAACTGATAGTGCTGACTATGTGCAGTTTAGACTAAAGGACCCCATAGTTGTGTTTGAGAGTATTTTGAAATACAGTAGAAAAGTTGTTAAGCATTCTACAAAAATGTAGATATTCCCAAGGACACACGCAATGCTTTGGGCAACTGCATAGTTTTATGATGCATTCTTCAACAATATCAATTGATAGATTATAACGGCCTCAAAAGCCCATGGCTAACGCCTTTCAATCAAAGTTTGTCCTCATTTTAAGTATTTTTTTTACTGAATAATATAACCATTTAACTAAAACAAGGAGTGATTTTTAAAGCTTACATATAAGCATGAATGATGTTTTAAAAACCTACAACAAGCTGACAATTTTTTATTTTAGGTAAGGGTTTTATTGCTTGCTTTATATGCTATTTATAATTATATAACCAAAGATTAGCAAATATATACTGCAAATCATTTTTTATATATATGGCTGAAATATTATTTTAAATAAAAAATTAAATAAAAAAAAGATACTGGAGATACTTGTGCCACTCAAACTGCCACTACACTTTCCTTTCCAGACGGCTGGCAGCTTCACCCAAAAAGCAATAGGCAGCTTTTGCATATTATTTGAAAACTTTTTTTTAACTTCAAGAATAGCATCTTGTGTAATACAGTTTTTGGTGTTCAGTGAGCAGGCGACTCTATTTTCAGAATTGTGCTCCCTTTATTTTTAAACAAGATGCAACCACCTGTAAAAAAATCGGTTTTTTGATTGATAAATAAACAGCATGCCAATTGCCAGGGATTGTTTTTTGTTTCAACAATAAAGATACGGTATACTGTTTTTGGCCTTTTGTTGTTATATTATGTTCTTCTAATGTTATATGTGTATATGATGAAACAACTCTAACCTGTGCACATTTGCCACAATAATATGTAGATCATAGTAATTTTTGCTATTATAGTCTTAATTTTATAGCAAGTAGCATTTTATTAGAACAAACTAAGCAATTTTTGCCCTAAAATATAGCCAAAAACTTACAGTGTTGGTTGAACTATCTCGATAGAAGCTTAAAAAAATTGAGGTTTATTAAATGAAAAAAAATTATTATTTTATATTTTTAAGAGTTACTTGCTATAAAATAGTATAAAAGTTGATCACTAGTAACCATAGGAACATGTAAATGTAAATTTATTACCTGCTTTAATTAAAATTTGATTTAACAGTCGCTGCCTCAATCAGTCTATTCCAGGTTGTTAAAATAGCCGATTATTGCAGCTAATATTATGAAATAGCAAAAGACTATAAAAGCTCAGTTGGGCATAACAATCGAAGGATGTACTGTGTTTATGTTAAGTTAAGAACTAGTGAGCAAGTCGTTATAATTAGATTGCTGCAATATTTTCAACTAACAAATACTAATACATGTATTAGTATTTGTTAGTTAAAAATATTGCAGCAATCCTAATTCTCGTACGCGTACGTACAAGAATTAGGATCTATATTACACCATTATTATAAGCGCTCTACGTACTTTAGTGATTTAATCTTCAAGCTTGAGAAAAGCTCCAATCAAAACCAATCTAGCTAATAAAACCTGACAGTGTGAGAAAATTGAATAAAAGTCATATTTATATAACTACTATGAAAAGTAATTTCTTGCCTATTCAAGGACAATTTATTTATGGGATATAACGTTCACATAGAGATGGTAAAAGTGTCCAGTAAGTAAATGTTTCTTTACAGTATGCTTTATTACAAATATCTTGTAAACTAAAGGTATAACGCTCAATATATATATATATATATATATATATATATTTATATATATATATATATATATATATATATATATATATATATATATATATATATATATATATATATATATATATATATATATATATATTGAGCGTTATACCTTGCTTGTACTTAATTTTGTATTTCAATAACATAACTTCACATTCTATGTTGTGCTTATACCTTCACAATTTTTAGTCAGAAATTCAATTCGACCGAGTTGAAATTTCGCCGATTTACATTGCATTGTAAAAGCTACTTGTCAAATTTTTGTACTCTAATAAGTTAATTGCACAGTTCACAATAATGATAAAAAGAAATAATAACTTTTTGTAAGTATCAGTATTTAAAACGACTTTGCTTGGCGATTAGATGACGTACTTATATGCGTATAATTATGTCGGCTACGCTTTCTCAATTATCGCTTTTATGCTGATAGCTTTACTAATCCTTGAAATTTTCAAATAGCGATTAGGTGAGTCACTAATATAATTCCACCAAGTTTTGGTAAAACTATAAAGGGTTACCCAGACGAGTGTTATTAACTGAAACTCGGGACTTTTTCAGCAGAGGTATAAACGCAACTTTACAGTAACAAGATATCCACCACCTTACGTCATTCATGTAGTTTCACTTTGTGTCAGAACTTTTAACTTTTATTCAAGCTCTGAGGATAAATACAGTGGTATTTTAGATATTGGCTTATTTTGTTTTAACATAAATGCAGTGGGAATAAAAATGTTCTTTGTTTATTAATCTCTAATGGAATTACAATCCTCGTAAGAGTAGATTACTGTGTTATAATATTTTGTAGCGAGCTTGTTGGTTATAATATTTCTGAATGAAGTTACAGCAGTCAGTAAGTTTCATATAGTCTATTGATATAACTGATCAACGAATCTTGGCTATTGGTATGAAATAATGAGTACTTTTAATAAAAACTGATTTACTCAAAAGCCTTATAAATCAACTTACAGAGATACAAGCGGATGTTCTAAATTTTGTAACCATTCTTTTCTTTATAGCCTTTCTGCAACTGATTTCGTCTATGCAATCGTTTTTTCAAAAAGCGTCAAGTAACAAGCAAAAAATTCATCAATTGCTCTTAGATTGTGGTCTTTTATATCAAGTAGAATTTACCAAGTTTCAATAAAGCTATATAAAAGAGTGCGTGTGGAGTTCTTTGCAAGCAATTTAATGTACTATTAAAAGAAGTGTAGACAAATTTTTCAGTTTAAATCAAATTATTAAAAGAAAATTCACACTCATGTTAATTATAGTTCAGACTTGTGACCAGGCTCAACCATGCATAACCATAACTGAAGGTGAGTGCACTAATGGAGCTAGAAGAGTCTGTATGAAAAGAGTTGAAACTGGATGTGGGGACACTGGCACCACTGTGAGTGCCTGCACCAAGGGAGGTACAAGCACCACACCATACTAGTTGAAATATAGTCATTCATAGTCAGGGTTTTCAGCTAAAAGCTCACAGTGAGAGCAGAATCATAACAAGGTATATATGTGTTTATATTTTAGCCATAACAGAAAGTGGGATTGAACCTTTTTATGTTGGAATTGGAGGAAATAGTGAGATATGCGGTGATTTTCCTGCAAACCCAGCTACGTTTGGCATCAGGGATTCTGCTGGAACGATTTCAGGATCTGTCAACCGTAGGTCTATAAGCATCAGAATCGTTAGAATCAGTACAATTGTATTTGTTTATGTTCTGCATTGACAAATAAAAACTCATCTAAGTCATCACAATTAATATGGCTAATACTTGCTTGTTGCTTATTTTCAGCTTGGTGGGGTGTTTTCGATGGGCGAGGAATAGGATGCGGTCCAAGGGGGTATGTTGATATTTGTGAAGCTGGAGTGAACAATGATCTACAAATAGTAGCCTCCTTTGATGGTCCCCCACCCACAAATGCACCGGTTCCAACGCTAGGAGGAGGGGTAGCATTTCCAACTGTATTGCCAGTAACCATTACACTAGCGACAACTCTGGCACCAACAACCACTCTAGTACCAACTACTACAACTGCAACAACAACCACCACAACTGCATCAACAACCAGTACTATTGGACCCAATTCCCTGGAATGTCTAAACTGTTTTATTGCTAATATAAACCTCATTTCCTGTTTATCTTCATGTGGAGCCAGTAGCAGAGTAGTGATATGCCCGTACTTACCTCAGTGTGGATCTAGAATCTTCCCTTGTCAAGCTCTAGTAAGACAAATTAAAAGTTACAAAATCTAACAATGAAATATGTTTGTTTAAACTTTAGTTTTATATCAAATTAAAAACTATATTGAATAGCAAGCAGCCAATAAAAGGCATTTGTGTTTAGTTTATCAGTAAGTTATTTTAGCTACTAAACATTTAAATTAGTTGTAAGCGCTTAGACAGAGAGAGCTAACAAAAATTGATACAAAAACCATCATTAAATCTCAAACGCAGCTATTTCTTCTTTAGTACATATAGACGATCTCTCACGCAGTTCTAATTCAATGCCTAGAACTCAAATCTCATCTGTTCTGAAAATGTTTTAGCTTTATTTGGTAAAAATTAACTAAATGATCACGGCTAACTATAGCAGGAATTTATTAACCAAGTGTGTGATAAACAATTTATTGACTATTGTCTTGTATAACTGCAAAGTTCAGTAACTGAGTTAGCCTAGGGCCACACTGTACGTATTTTTTCGTTCGAAAATTGAAACCACAAGCAGCAAAGGTGTCCACTGTAGCATCAGTGATGCGTGATAAATAAGGCTTTGATTTTTAAATCGCACTCGCTTTCAATAAAACGCAATTTACTGGAATGTAGCACTAAAATAAAGAAATTGGGCTCGCTGAATAACTACCAGCCAATTAGTTGACGACGACAGAGGCGATTCGCACTTGCGTTGAGAATGCTGAGCGAAAAGTGCGAATGTTTTCTCAATGCGTACAGTGGACACCTTTACTACTTGTGATTTCAATTTTCGCGTGCGAAGATACGCATAGTGTGGCCCTAGGCTTACTGCTAGGTAATTAAATGCCTATAAGCTTCACCTGCCTGCAGCTGTATTACACTAGCCCCAGCAATTGCAATGCCAACATTGTTGATAAGTGTGCTGTTATTATTGTAGCCTTGTCCAGGAAACTGGTGTGATTGGAAATCCTATGACTCATGCACAGGAAGTTGTGTAAATGGAATCGCTATACCAGGCACTCAGAGAAGGAGGAGAGTTTGCGCTTGCTTACCACCAGAATCTCCTCTTGGTCCTACATGTGAAGGAGAGTTTGAACAGATCAGAGACTGTGATCCACCAGTAAGGCGTTTGCTCTCGTATAATTAGATTACGTGATAATGCACCAGAAGGCATATGTGGATAAATGATGCAGTTTTTATCTAGAAAAATAAGCTTCTTCAATGAGACTTATGTATAATTATATGGGTGCTACTTAGTAAACTTTTCATTCTTCAAAGTTAGAATCGTATTAGTGGAAATTATAAAACATCGTAAATTTGGTACTAGATGAATCAAAGTCTTATGATATTTTAAATAAATTTGCTTACATTTTGTAGTATAAAACATGTCGCAGATTGATATTAACAAAGTTTCAGACCAGATAATTTGTTAGATCACAATCAGCAACACTCCAATTGCAAATAATTATCAAACTTTGCAAAATAGTTTGACATTTATTTCACTTTTATCATTCCTAGGTCTGTCTACCTTCAAGTATAGTGATTATAAGAGGTAAACCCCAAAGAAGAAGAACGTCAAAAACAAAAAAAAATAAGCAGAGGAGAAGAAAGCGCCAAAAAGTCATAAGAAGTCAACGTCGACGTAACAAGAAAATCAGAATCAAGAGAAATTAAACATGAGGGAAAATTCATGAAGGAGCCATGCTTTAAGCTCAAACCACCATGAAAAAAGCAAAAAAAATTGATAGACTGAAATAAGCTTTTAGTTTTCATATCTTATAATGTTTCAAACATATACTCGCCACTACATTCAATGGTTGGCAGGAATAAATGGTAGCTGTGCTGCATTTGTTAATTCATTAGCTTATGAATAATTAGAAATGCTGAAGCTTGTCAATTTAATATACTACATAGAAGTATGTGAATTACAGTCTAACAAAATTATAAAACAATTATTTCTATCTTCTTATGCAGCTGATAGTTATTGAAGAACAGATATAGAGCAGTTGTAAACAATTAGCAATTCATTATGCGAAGTATTAGCTTCTAATCATTCTTTACTAGTTACACAAAGTTTAGACTAGTGATGATTGACAAGTCTACAAAAAATAGCGCTAATCTGACCATTAATTAATTACAAAAGCAAATGTTGATAGGATTCTTGGAAAAATAATTAAAATAATTTGACGTGTTTGTTATGATAAAAATCATTTTGAATTTTCTTTGCTGCTATATGATCAGGATTATGCCTGTTGATTAGCGTCACAGATAAAAGGGTAATTGCCAGCTTTCAACAAGAAAAATGAACTTAATAATAATTTAATGTAAATTTAATCCAACCACTTACAAACCAAAAATGCTTTAAGTAGGGCATTTTTACGTGGCAATCCAAGAGTTTGTCTTTAGTCAGGCTATATGCTCATTTAGACAATGCATATAAAATTTGTACTAAATCATCAAGTTTAATTCTACACGTAGCTGAGCTGCACTCTAAACTTGAGAATTATGAGAAAGACCACTTCAAACCTTAAGATTCATACAACCACATTTATCAAGCTTCTATAAAATGCAATCTCAGGGATTATCTCAGTAGTGTCTGGGGTTGAAATTGTAATATGTTTATCGATTAAATAGTTTAGTATCAAAGTTTAAACGTTATAATGGGGTACAAGTTAAACTGCTATTTATACTATGTTTAAGATTATATGCAATTAAGCTATAAATGCCCAGACCTTAGAAATTATATATTTAATACATTGGGAATTTCTCAAAAGCTTCATCATACATTTTTTACATTATAACATTTGCTGCCATACTGACGCATCAATAAAAAATATCCAGGAATGGTTAACCAATTATAATGGAGATGGCATTGGCTTTGCTAAAAGTGTGTGCGTGTGTGTGTGTGTGTGTGTGTGTGTGTGTGTGTGTGTGTGTGTGTGTGTGTGTGCGTGTGTGTTATATAGTAAATTTTTGACAGCTTATTAAACATTTTTATTTTCATCAAAAAATTTGAAACATACCTGCAAGTTTGTATTGGGTTTGTATACAAACTATAAAGCAAAGCATTTCAAGTTACTTTACAAAAAAATAAAAATTATATTATTACCACAAATTGGATCTGAATGCAGCAATCATGCATTGGCACCCAGGGCTTATAAATTGTTAAGTTGAGTTAGTTGACATAATAAAATCATACTTCATAAATTCTCTCTGTTCATTGTTTGATATTTTTTCACAACAGCAACTGCTGCATCATTTCTGCAAAAACTTATAACTTTATAGTAGTTAATGAGCTAATTAAATTGCTCTTAGAATAATGGTTTGCATTACTTTTCACTATTTGCAGCCATTCAATTATACCAGGATACAAATGCTTGTTA